>FJUW01000004.1:1086224-1213248 GCA_900074885.1 Rhynchosporium graminicola | reverse complement strand
GGGCGGAGGGGGGAGAGAGAGAGAGAGAATTCTTGCCTGCTAGATTTGTGCTGTTTTCACGTGCTTGTGTGAGATGAGAAGCTGAGGGAGTTTGAGCCGCGCTTAGGATATCATGTTTATGTTTATGTTCAAGGATAGGAGGGTCATCATCTTTGATGTCAAAAGTGTATGGAATCCCAAGGAGACTTGCAAGGTCTTGTAACTTCCTGCAAACCAGAACAACGGTCGAGTGAAGCCCAATCATATCGGTTTGACCTCGAATCGGAGCCGGGGTAAAGTACTGATTTGACTTGAACCAGCAACCGGTTTTGAGAATTACAACAGATGAATCTGCCACGCCTCAAGCGTCAGCTATCACGAAAGCTGCTGTTAAAGCACCGCGTGAATCGTAGGACTTTTCAGACGTGGTAGATGATCAGAATGTTACTCGAAGCTTTTCAGTGCCATAAAAAACATAGCATGACTGGCACCAACTATGGAGCAGAGATTTATGATTTATTATAGTGTCTGCCACCTTGAGAATCTTCCAGTCTCATAATTTTCCACCAACACTCAGGATCTCCTCATACCAGCATTCCAAATCATCACTACAACGAGCGAGTTGCGTAAGGAATCTATGCCATTCAAAGTAACCAACAGCGGCACCAGATGGCACGTCAACGATGCAGGTGTCTACTTCTACAGACTCACCAGAGCAGACGCGACTTCATATCTCAAGCACATGCAAGAAGGTATGAGAAAAGAAGTGGAAGCCCGTAGATCCAGAGAAGATCAAGCCATGTTAAAATGGCAGGTAGAGCCAACAGTCGAGGAAGAGGATGTCAATCCCCAGAAGCGAGCGGAAGGAAATCACAAGAAGTCTAGAGTGGTAACAAAATTTCTGGAGATGGGGGAGAGGGATGTGGAACATCGCGAGCCTGACAAGGACCAGTTGTGCAAGGATCGCTTGGAGCTCACGGTGTCAAAGTGGACAGAAGAAGAAATGATGGAGGTCTTGAGACGTGAGAAGATGTGTCTCGAAAGGGACCGTGCCGAGCTTGCTGTTAGGGAGCGTGATCTACAGGAACAACTCGAGCAAATGGAACTTACCAGGAGACTCCCAGAGACCGAGATGCTAAAGCGAGCAGCGATCATACGAACGCAACAAGACAGCTTGGAAATCGAAAAGCTGCAATTCGAACTCTTCAAGATAGAACAGAGCGAAGAAGCTCGCAAATCGAACACCAGAATTCTGGACAGGGACCGTGTGGTCCAGGATACTTATACACTAGACCGAGTTGATCGCTGGCTCGCAGAGGCTAATTGTAGGGAGGAGAGTGCTTGTCGTAGACAGCAAGAAGTCTGGGATGTCGAGATGGAGAAATTACAGGTGAGAGCGGATAAGTTGAAGGAGCTCGAAGCGAGAGTTTTGGCGGATATTGAGGAGCGGGCTGCTGTCGAGCAAGATTTGAGCTTGCGGATGGTGGAGGAAGACAGCCGGAGTAGTCGAGACCTGGCACATTATGATGGACATCACCAGAACGGACAGCTTGCTGGAGGTAACGACCAGATCAAAGCTGAGGACGATCTAAAGTTGACGGAAGTGGAACACAATGAGTCTCCCAACGTGTAAGGCTCGAAATGAGTCGAGAGTTGGCCAGTTATTGGGGCCAACCCTCTCGATAGCAGGGCAGCAAATGGCACGAAGACTGCGACAATGGATGCAATACATCTTGAAAACGTCGGAATACACTGGATCCATGCAAGATCAATCTTTGAGACTGGTGACCGACAACGAGGACTTCCTGCAAGTCAACCACTCCGATATTCTCTCCTGAGAAATGGTATCATGTAGATATCATGGTGTAGTAGGTAGCGTAATGTGTGTATAGCCAATTCATTATGTATTAACGAACTCGTTGTTTTATAAGTAGATCCCCTCTGCATGGACCAGGGAAGATTACATGTAGGGTGTTACTTTCAGTGAGATGCCTAAATGAGATCACGACGAGGGATTTGCGCGTCTCTGATCTCTGATGTTATATCACCACAAGGAGAAGAGAAAGTGATACATGATGAAGACAGTAACAATTAATAAACTTGTTCCTCATTCCTTGCTTTCTTGTGATCCGAATGCCGAAGCCACGCAGTTTCATGATAAGGCATTGTAACTCACATACTCAGAGTATACAGGATCACACCGAGGCTGACGCAGTAGTGTCCGGTGAAGCGAAGAAGGAAATCCTGTGGCAGTTTCATCGAGCATGATGTTGATCATCACCAGAGAAGAGTCCTAGAACCATATCGTGATAACGTGATGTTGCAATGTTACAAAAGAGAGATGTTCTTGAAACTGCCTTTGTATTTCTTTAGAGACCGGAGTATGGACTGGTGGCTTCAAAAAGTTAGTCCCAAGATGCGAAGGAAGCTGTACTCACCGGAAGCCAAGTGGTCCAGTCTCGCACAAAACCACAGGTGCTTCACATGGCAGGAGCTGTACCTGACTCCTTCTCAATTAAGCCATCCCCTTCCCTTCCACCTGAAGAGGCAAGAAAGGCAGCGTGTACGAGTAGATGCAGGCATAATCCGGACGACCGGGAAAATAGGAACCCACGCCGGTAGAACGGTGCTCAGGTCAGAGACACACGAGACACGACGTCTAAAAGCTGTCCGTCCGATTTTCCCGTAGCCATGCACGCTGCTGTCATAGGAATGGAACCTGGCCGGGGTGGAGATATCCCGTTGGACGTCAAGGTCTAGCATTGCGTAGTCTGTCTCCTCTGCACCTGTATCGCTTCATCTAGCCGGTTTTCAGGCACCAGTGAAATGTACGGGTTTGTCAGAGTTTGCTTCTACATGATAGATGGATGGATGGATGGATGGGATGGCTGAGACGGCATTGGAGGCAGGCAGTTAGTGAGTCGCACTTCGTCGGCTCTTGGTGACGGCTACATTCGGAAGAGGGGTCTTGGTCTGAGAGAAGGCATGGAACGAATGTTAGGGATGGAATGTTATGCAGGTCATGAGTAATTAATTTACTCTGGGGCTTACGGAGTAGAGGACACTTGGGAATCTTGAGTGGGATGAATGAAGGGGGGAAAGCCGAGGCGCTTCGAAAGAAAAAACTAAGAATGAACAAGCAGGGTTTCGCAGGTGATGGCGACAAGATTTGTTATAAGTATGTAGACAGACATGTATGCAGCTGTATATGGATGGCTGAGGACGATGAATGGAGGGTTCGTCGGGCTCCAACGTGGGATGGCATAGCATCAAGAGGCGCAGGAATACGGCCGGTATGGGAAAGTTCAATACTGTGCCCAAGAGGGGGCTTATAACAGCAGTCCAGTCAAAATGCAAAGAATGTCTGTAATCGGAAAAAAGCATGTTCTTAGCCTGTAAGCCGCTTCCGCTCGCTATGCGCTTATAGGCAACTATTAAACTTGTTGACAAGTATGGTTATGTCATGAAGCGGGAATTTACTTCGCTAGGAAGTGGAGGCGTGATGCAGAATCGCACCAGTGTCAGTCAATGGATCGATCTCATCAGCTACTTACAACTATGCGAGTTGTCAGAAGAGAATCTGCATGCGTGAGAACTGAATGTCATATTGTTGAGATGGACGACTGATTGGAATGGCAATTGGGCGACGTCAGTGTGAGTGCGAATCTCGTCCGTATAGAGTGTCGGGAGGAATAAAGCTGTGAGCTTTGGTCTGTCTGGAGCGACCCGGTTTGCTCGGGGGTTTATAAAACACACGTTGGTGGACGATAGTGGGAGGGAACACGGGAAATAGCTCTGGCTGGCGTGCCTGGTGGATTGAGTCTAAAATTGTTGAAGAAACTAATGAAGCCTTGATTGGAGGCTGGTTGGTGTATTGTTCCTAGACTCTAGCTGCCTCAATAGGTATAAATAGATACCTACCTAGGGAGGTGAGAGAGTACTACTTAGTGGGATGGGAATCTTTGCTGCAGATAGATCGTCTTGAACTAGCCAGGTATGACGACTTCGAGTTCTATCGTGAGATCGAAGAAAGCAGTTAGTGATCATGACCCATCCAGCCATGGTCGAGTGGCTGGCACGACTCTGGTAAAACAGCTTCGCATCAGTCAGTCACTTGTTCAACTCATTTTTCAACATTACATACAGTCTGCCATACGGTGGCGCAGGCTTTGGGAAACATGCACCGTGACTTCGTCCGAACTTAGAGTTAAATTGAATGAAAAATTGGGGTAGCCTAAACTCTCTTCAGCGATGTTTATTCTTCCTTTGAGCCAGGCTCAAAAGCCAGAATCAAGAGCCGGTTGGGGTTGCACTTGTACTATCGCGGAATCTGGTCACAAAATTTGGGCAGGGGTACCTGAATGATATAATAGAAGAGAGAGTGCCGCCGAGGCAAGTGTTATGAAAGCAGTGGAGCAGGATGATTCGCACCAAGGGGAAGGGGTCAGCACTGAGCAGCATCTGACTCTCGGAGCTCATGCTCAGTCAGGCTCAGGCTTCCGTCGGGACAACTTTCTGCAAAGATGGGCTGGCTGGCTGGCTGGCTGCTTGACACAGGGGCAAGAACTTTTGTGATTACGAGCACCTTCCGAGTCCTCTCACAATCTCCTGCAGCGGGCGTCAGCCACGCTCATGGATGAATTCGTTCTGAAGAAATCCTTGGAGTGTCATGAGACTCGACAGGTGCGAAATGTGCCTTCATCCAAAATTGAAACAGTTCATAGCAGCGACCTGTGCGGCGGTTTCTGATGCTGTGAACCGCCAAACAGCAACTTGACACCCTGGAAATAAGGCCCATTCCATCCATCCATAGCTCGCAAGCCCGGAAAATGATCGAGGGGATCCCGAGTGTCTGAAAGGTATCGTGGTCGGGTCAGAAGGGGGTGCCTGCGAGATTGAGAGTGGGTGCCTCTCCTGGGGTTTGAAGTCAGACTTCCCGGATCTCAAGACCCACGGAGAAACCGGTGAGCAGGGTGGGAAGTCTATTTGTTTGTTCTCGAAGTTGCCCGGTGCACGAAACGAAGCTCGTGGATAGTGTAGGAGTAATTACCGCGCTTCGCAGTAACAATAGCCGGTACAGTCATTTGAGTGACCTGCATACTCGAGTACGGTTCATGCTGAGACGATGATTTCGCTTAGCATTCATATCAAAGAAGGTAATACAAGTACATCATTCATCACTGGCTCCGGAGCAGAGGCACCGATGGAGCGTCGGAAGAACCATTCATTAACTGGTGACAAGGCAAAATCAGAATCTGGGGTTTGGTCAACCATGATTGGCTTTTTGGACACCGCCTCTTCGTCGATATGTCTGCTTACTGCTCTACTTGTAAGTACCAAGGTAGGATAGGAGTACTCGAGTACGACTACTCAAGTAGGTAATACCGTAGCGGATCCGTAATACGGTAAGTAAGTAGCAGAAACCAACACTATGTGTGGGACATGGCCGGGCTGGGCTGGTACGAGAAAGCCCAGACGTCGTTCGTTCACGATGACCAGGCCAGCTCCAGGCAAAGAAAGTGTCAGCGCGAAACCAGCCAGCAGCACGCCTGTCCTAGGGAGTCTTGGACATCCATCCTGGGCAGGCAATCCGTTGCAGGCGATGCTGCGTAGATACTTCTTACCTCTAGACCAGCAAACGTACCTTTTTATCGTCAAATCTTAGAGCAGGCTGTGCACAGGATACGGTCCTGGGACTTGAAAACAATCAAGGCAGGAATAATACAGCAGTACAATCGTCAACAAGGTATTGGCTTACCTAGATACCTAGGTACGATTTCAGGAGCATTGTAACCACTGAAGAGAAAGAAAGAAAGAAAGAAAGAAAGAAAGAAAGCAAGTTCTCGTGCTTTGCCTCGGAAGTGACGGATTGATACGTTTCTTACAATATCCTTAGGGATACAGTATCTCAACATGGGAAGTGGCTACAGATGCCGGGATACAGAATAGTCACTGACTACAAGGATGACTGACTGACTGACTGACTGACTATCGCTGCGACGCTGCCCTACGATCGTATGTAGGTATCGAAGTGCTACTGGAAAGACTCTCGTCCTGAGATGGTGTGGTGTGAAGTGAGAGATATATTATATTAATAATAACAATTACAGTACAACACCGTTCATTCGTTCCTAGGTCCTTCTTTCTGTAGGTCAAATTCTCCAGGTGTGGATGGATGGATGTTCGGCTGCAGGGAAGGAAGGATTTTGAATCATTCCACCCACAGTGCCAGCCAGCCAGCCAGCCACACCACACCACCCACACCACACCACAAACCCACGCGAAACTTCCATCCACAGGCCACAAATCCCCTCACTGAGTCCACTGAGTCCACTGAGTCCACTGAGTCGAGGCCACTTGCACTCATTTCCCCTTAGTCGGCCTTGGGGTTAGCGCACCAGGCGTTATAAGTAACGTAGCCAGTCAGCGAGCGTCACACTGTCAGTGCCAGTGCCCACTGGCCAGTGCCACTGAGTCGGCACGCACCATCTACGTAGCTCCTTTCCCTCTCACTCACTCTCACTCGCACTCGCACTCTCACTCTTACTCAACCACACACACACACACACACACATCTCTCCTACCTCCGCGTCTCTTGCTTGCCCTCTCCTCTCGTCTAGTGTCTTTCCTCTTCAGAGAATAATTCTACCTCCACCGCCATCTCCATCTCCATCTCCATCTCCACTCCTCGACATCTCCTTTACATCTCGAATCCCTCCCATCGACGAATTCCTCTCCCTTTATTCTTGCCCTTCCTTCCCTGCGCATCCTCTTGACTCTGCAAGGGGCTTCTTCGACACCCTCAATCTTCAACCGGTACAGGCCACCATCCTGCAGTCGACCACGTAGCTTCAGCCCACTGAATACTACAGTCACGCCAGCCTAAGAGGTTCGTATACATTTTATTTTCACCTTCGAAAAGAACCAGGTTGAGCAGCCTGCATTCAGCAAACACAAGCAGACAAGACCACTGTGGGTGCTTTTGCTGCCAGTTGGGACTTTGGCTGCCAGCACCAAATCACAACCTGCGACAACATTCGAAGTGGCTCAAAATCAGGACGTGTCGCTTTTAGCAAGCTGTCTTCGATATTGTCTTTCGCGTCCACTCATACGATCACTTGAAGGGTGTTCGCGAAAATTTTGTGAATCAAAAAGGCTAACCGAAGCTTCTCCAGAATACTTCGACCATCTACATTCACGAAAAAAAAAAGACCCTCGCCGCATGGTCGATTTGTTTTAGAGACGTTGTGTGACGTTTGTCGCTTTCTCCGAACGGGCCCAGAAAATCTGCATTCGCACCTCATCTTCATTCATATGGCAGAATAATTATTGCAACGACTTCATAATTCTTCTCGTCACAGTCCGTCGCTGATTTCCTCATCGCAAGCTCTCGAGCATTCGAATCCTTAGCACCTCGCTTCGCATATTCGGGGGAAAAAAAAACAAGAAGAATCATTTCTTCTTGTTCCTGACAGAGATCTTCCTCTGTCAGCTTCTCGACTGCCCATCATGTTGACTTCAGGTGGTGTCTGTGCCGTACTGGACTATGAAATCGATCAGCTCACGGAATACATTGCCGAGATGGCCCAACGGATTGTCCTTCCCAGCGGCACCGTTTCGCCGGCTTTCCGCAAATTTGTCCAAGGACTTCTCACCTCCACGAGACTGCCAAGCACAACAATTCTTCTCGGCATGAATTACCTCGCGAGACGAATGAATATGCTCAAGGCTGCTGGTCCGTGCAAAGTCACCGACGGTGTTGTCTGGCGTATGTTGACGATCGGTCTTCTGCTTGGAAGCAAGTTCTTGGACGATAACACTTTCCAGAACCGATCATGGTCAGAGGTTAGTGGCATTTCGGTGTCAGAGCTCAACACTATGGAACACGAATGGTTGGTTGCGATGGAGTGGAACTTGTATGTCAATCTCGATACCAGTAAGGACTTCAATGCGTGGTTGTCAAGCTGGAATGAGTGGCGCGAGAGTAGAAACATGCAGCGCAAGGCGACTCTTGACCGCCTTGCACCCATGCCACTTGCACCGATTGATACAAACGTTCAACAAACACGTCCGTACTCTCAAATCTACAATGGCTATCCCAAGACTGCTTCGCGCGAGCGCCCTCAGTCCGGGTTTCATCCTGGTTACGAACAGTCAGTTTGGGTGAACTCGTATCCTACTCCACACCTCACTCCTCCATCCGCTCCAGACTCAGGTCTCAACACACCCGAATACATGAGTGCCACTGGAGGGGCTCCTCGATACAATGATTGGGCCATCTTCAATCAATACTCCCGAGGCTACCAACCACAGACTCATGCTACATACGTTCCGACACACATCAACCCACAATTGACTCCGTTCACTCCTTACGACAACCATTATGGACGTCATTATGGGAACATATGGGACCACAGCGCTACGGATTGTAACTGCGGCAGCTGTAATATGCAGTCGAAGCAGCCTTACTTCATGAACCACGGTTATGGCCAACCAGTCATCGCCGCATAGTCGCAATAATCGGGTCTGCTCCCGGCCTCGACATTCATTGACTGCGTTGCGGATGATTGTACGCAATACCGCTTGCTGCCTACCGCACTAACACAAAAGTTATTTGTCTTTGTTTTCTTTCAGCATCATTCCCCAGCGCGCATAAAATTCAGAGTTGTTGTTCCGCCGCTCCTTCCAAAACTACGATAATTACGCATACGGATACACACTCTTCACGATCTCGAGTTGCGTGCGCCTATACAGTGGCTGCCTCGATCTTACGATTTTCTTTTTAATTTCGGTTACTTGGCGTTGCATCAGCGATTTAGATTTTCCTTTTGTCCTTCGAAAACAGGTTGGCATGAAGATCGGAAGGATACCCGGTCAGGTGTTTGGGTTGAGCTGAGGCTCTTTCGGTCTCTAATTTGCGTTTTTCCCTTTTTGCACATTGACGACATTTTTTCATTAGAGAACTTGACCGACTTGGGTCTCATAAAAAATACTTGGGCAGCGACCTTTTCGGTTTAGCCCTCGAAAATCTGTAATTAGCCTGCTCGCTTTGCTTCTTTTTCTTCCATTTGTCTTCGAGACAATTTTTTTCTTGTACAACGGCTTGGATCTCTTTGCTGGCTTTCGACTGGAGAATGCTGGCTTGCACAAAATGCGGAATGGGACGGAATTTGCTCTTACACTTCAATTCGAATTGGCGCTACAAAATGGAATGGATGTCGGCCGGTATCTTCACTGGCTCTTTCAGTAGCACCGAAATGATTTTTTGGGAATGGAGAGTCGTGGACATGAAAGTATACAGGGGAAAGAAAGGAGCTGCGGGATTGGGGTTCCACAGAAAGGAAATTTTTGAACATTTGGGATCTCCCATTTGTTTTCGCTGTTTGTTATATGGGTTGCAGTTCTGCGTGGGAGGTCTTTATTTGATGCACGGAAGGAGGCGAGGGGCATTTGACTGGATGGCAGGATTTTACAGGGAAGGTTCTTGATCTTGCGAGATTCCTGCTTGCTTTTGGCTGTGACTGGAAACGAAATTATGAGATGAGATTCGTCGTTGAGTTTTTCTTCTTCACCCTTTTTCTTTTCGAGAGGCAGATCACCTTCGCATACGGTGGGAGAGAGGCTTGGGGACGGATTTTTTCTACACGAGGATGCTTCAGATTAGAGGAGACTTGATCATGCCCTTCATCAAGAAGGTGGATGGCTCTAGATTAATAAGAAGACATTGTGCCTTCGCCTCTCGCTTTCCTCACATTATCCACCATCCAGTGACATGCCAAGATGTACGTTAGTAGCACACATTCGACAAGCTATCAAATGCATACATATCAACAGTAAATCTGGATTCGCTTCATCCCAGGAGATTTTCTCACAATCTGCTGGGTGTGCCGTGGAGAAACAGCAAGGAGGGGCAGGTACTTACCAAGAGAGGGTTTCCCAGCCCTCATGGACCTCCATCACCCGACATTCGGGAAAAGTGGATCAGATCACACCAGATCAGATTCAGCCAACCGATATCCTCTCTCTTCCCAGCTGAGCTTTTTCCGCAGCGCGCGGTAGAACTACCTAGGTATCTTGGTCTCACCTACTCCTTTCGTACGAGGAAGGATTTTCACTACTGACTCCACTTGGGTATTGTAATATTCTCATTGGGGATACTGTAAGTGGGATGGATGGATGGAACGGGATGGAATGGAGTGGAATGGAATGGTGGGTGTTGTGTATTTGGGGTTTGGAGTCTGGGTTTGGGGAGAGTTTTGGGAATTGAGGCATGAATGAACCTTGCTGTGAACGGTGGGAGCCGAGGTGAGCGCGCTAGGTACTGTAAGGATGATTGATAGCTGGATATAGGTAGATAGTGTATAGTGTACGTTAGAGGCAAGGGCATGGGGTTTTGAATAGCACCGACTGGTCAAGAGACGGTCAAAAACTCGAAAGGACGGGTTCCGAGTTTGAATGGTTCTATGAATAGGGAATCACCAGGGGACGGTTATTAGATAAGGGAATATCTCGTGCCATCCTCTTCAAGTACTAAGAGTAGAAATTCTTAGTTATACCCTTCACTTCGGTTTCGATGCTAGCTTATCAACTTGGCCACAGCTAAATCGACATACGTGAATAGCTAAATCGACATACGCTAAAATTCTAGTAACTTGGCGTGTGCATCTAGGGGACACGCCCTCCTATACAAATTTGTACTAGAGGGCAAGGGCTATTTATGCAGGACGATAATATTCATAATTTCCTGATTACCCCTGAGGCTATGAATTGTAATTGAGGTTATTCGGAGTCGTTCTACTGCCACTACCTATATACTCTACTACTATTCTGGCTGCAATTCTTCTATATGTTCATACCCGGGCTCTCCAGAAAATCGTATAAGAAGCTAGCAAACTTCCCTCTAGAGGGCCCCCACCGAATAGCTATATATGTACTATACAGCAGGCCTTTAGACTACTATGCTACTATATACTCTGGAAGCGGCAGCAAAGTGGCAGTGTCCTTCTGAGCGATATTCATCACCACTGGTACTACGACAGGCCTGAATCAGTGAATTCAGCTCCCCTAGCTTCCCTTCCTCTATTAAATCCTTTGAAGGTCAGAGGTAAAGGCAGACCGAAGGGTGCTCCGAAGGGTGCTCTTGGAGGTAGGGTAGCACCTTCAAATACACGCCGGGACCCCTTGTTATTTGAAATCCCCTCTAGCTCTGCCCCTATATTACTTGAGTAGCCTCCTGTAGTACAAAACAGCGTATCATCGACTGCAATAGCTATATAGAGGCTTGAGGGCGGGTATCAAGATAGCTATGAACCCGGTACACGGAAGGAGAGAGGGTATATACATAGTATATTATCAATCTATCACGTAGATAGTATAGAAGATACTACTATAGCTAGTGAAGCTTTGATTAAGAAAGATATAATTAGAGGGGTAGAGGTATATACCTAGGATACGGAGTTTAAAGATGATTTTGATAATTTAGTATAGAGAGGGGTAGCTATTATGCAGTATATATAGTTATGCATACAAATCTTGGTAGTGATAAATGCACTCTTCATATTCAGCTCGCCTAGTTAGCGTATGTCGATTTAGCTATTCACGTATGTCGATTTAGCTGTGGCCATCAACTTTCATCGTAGTACTTCAAGGGAGTTGATATGCAGTTTATTTAGCAAAAGTATGCTCTAGGTAAGCATCGCCCTAGTACCTCCCAGTACCGTTGAAGGCGGGTAATTAAATACTTGCCCTACATATGCTATTCAGTACCGTTCTTAGCCCTTTGAATCGTTGCCCTTTTAAGACTACCTCACAGGCAAGTGCAGGTGTGAAATAACTATCAACTGACGGTCTGGACGATTCGATACATGAATGAAGGTATAAAATGGGAATCAAAATCAGAAGATTATACTTCTTAGAGAATAATTCAGGAGTAAAGAACGGTCCTAGAGCAGTACTGAGTAGCAGATACAGGGCAGGCATAAACTTCTTTAACCCCCCCCCCCCCCTTCTATGATATCAGGGGAGTATTCGGAGCTATACTTACCTAGATTTTACTTTTGCTAAATCGACCGGATATCAACATCTTTCAAGTACTATATTGAAGACGATAAGCTGATATCGATATTAAACTCAAGGGTACAACTAAGTAACTACTTTAAGTACTTGAATAGGAAGGCACGAGATATTCACTTAACTAATTTCCGTGCTCTGGTGATTACCTATATAGAGGACTATTCATATCCGGAACCGTCCTCTGACCGTCAAATACCCCTGCCCTTACCTCTAAGATACTGAGTTGAAGTTAATAAGCTAGCGTCGATACCGAAGTTAAGGGTATAACTAAGTATTTCTACACTTGGTTTTTGAACAGGATGGATGGATGGCACGAGAAGTTCCCTTATCTAATATTAGACCGTCGCCTAGTGATTCCCTAACTATAGAACTATTCAAACTCGGAACCTTCCTTCAACTGTCATTTAACCATTCCGTGCTATTCAAATACCCCTGCTATTGCCTCCAAGGTAAGGTCTTCTCATGCCTTCTTGCTCGAGTATACAGAGGAAAGAGATCCAATCGTACGTACCCTTGACTGTAGTATCGGCGCAAGCTTATTGACCTCCACGCAATACTTGAAAGGAGTTGATACGAATCGGTCGACTTAGTAAAAGCAGACTCTAGGTGAGCATAGCCCCTCGTACAACCCAAGGTACTAAAGGAGGATAATTTAAATACCTGGTACTATTCCTAGCTCTCTTGAATTGTTCGCTTAAAGGACGATTTTTTTTCGATTTTTTGGAATCAAGCTTCTGTGAGAAGAGCTGTCAGAGACCCGTCCTCTGGTGATTCCCTTGTAAGATGTCTATTTCAAAGTAGGAACCGTCAGCTGATAGTCAGCGAACGGTTCTCTTGCTCCTGCGTTTACCTGTGAGGGAGGGTAAGTATGATTTTGGATTGGTAAGGAGGGGGGAAGGAAGGAAGGCAGGAAGGATCTAATTGAATGTGAGGTATTGTCTTGTAGATACTTGAGATGTGAAGGTGGGAAGGAGGTAAGGTAGATAGGTAGAGTTGCTCTCGTGTTTAGGTTGGGTACGGAAGTACGAAGTAGGTTGTTTGTAGACTGTAGAGAGGATGAGGGAAGCTATGGTATGTGTAGATGGATAGAATCGAAGTGATTGGACTTGCTTCTTTATTACTCCTGTCTTCAGGACCACTTCTGATACGCTTTCGTTTCTCTTTGAGTCAATGGATTAAAGAAGTGTTGACTGGCTGACGGCGCAAGTGTCCGCGTTCTTGCCAAACTGTGGACACCAATATAGGTGCAGCCGAGCTGTAGAATTGGGGCCTGGTGGAAGAGGAATAGGGACTTCCTTATCTACTTGGTAGAGACATTGATATGTGCCAAATACCATTCTACTACGGTAGAATTCCTGGAGTCTCACACGGTCGTTTACAGGTTCACAATCGGCGATTTATATACGCTGCATAATAATGCGGCTATCAGATTCAGTCCCGTAAGGCCTTTCATTGACTTTAGACACAACAGAACACAAGGCGAAGTTTAGATGTTTCCAGCTACTCTTTCCTTCTTGGACCACGGAGAGGTATTTTGAGTATTGGGTTAGACCTATCAGGTCATCGGTCGAAAGATATGATTGTCCTAGCCCAAAGTAAAATAAACAAAACAAGAGAAAAGTGACACGTGAGAAAAATTCGTAGCTGCCACTTGATTTTTGTGGTTTCAATGCATAACTGGAAAACAGTGGCAGAGATACGAAACTGGGATATATCCAACTACTATCAGATGGCTTCACCTAGGCGCCTTGAGGTTTTTCGACTACTTCCAAGATATAAGTCCTTGGGATATGTCACCTTAGTCAGAGAGATTCGTGGTCACAGATATCGCTACGGACCTCTCAAGACTGGTCAAACCTGTCTCCGTTGCAGGGAGACGCCGCATTCCTGATCAAAGTCACTGAAGTAGTACAGCATAAGCCTAGGTCATGGCTTAGAGTCATGGAGCATGAAGAATCTTAAAGACCTTTGATACAAGGAGCAAAGCGTACTACAAGCTACCGAAGTATCACAGGACTTGTAGGATCGTCGAAACGATTCCATCTCCCTGGCGATGAACTTGACGGCCTCGTGATTGAGACTTATATCAATCTCAATCTCAATCTCTATGGTTTCGATAGTGACGGATCAAGAGCGCTGTCCGGATGGGAATCGTCCCTTAATGGAGCTCAGTTCGTGGTTGAAGCTTACAATTTTCGACCCCGTTGCTTTTCTTTCGTGGTTTTTCCTCCTTCAAAGAGGACCAAAGATAAGGAATGATTGGGAAGTTTTTATTCTTTTGACTTTTATATTTAGGGGAAGAGGGCGTGCTGCCGAGAGGGAAGGAAAGGTTCTACACTCATACTAGTGGATCATGGCTCATGAGCTCTTCCTCTTTTGGAGTAAGTAGTAATGACTTCCACGCTGCCAGCTCGATATGAGGATGTGATCAACTGCGTGGATGGCAGAGCGTATCAGTCATTGAAATGATTCTTGGATGTAAGATTGGAATAGTGGAGGAGGCATGATCTAGTATCGTGCATGGGAATCCTTCAATCTCGATGCGGGTGGTTGTAGAATCAGCTGACTATTGGCTTGGGGGTTCCCGTTCTAGGATCACTCTTGCCACAGCACAAATTGTTTGCAAGTCTACCGGATATGGAAAGCTATCGTACACACGATCCGTAGAGGCGGATATCATCATCATCTCCTCCATCCTGCTGTATGGGCTCATTCGAGGTGAGGGAGAGCTATTGTTGGGTATGAGGCTAAGCGAAAATATGCTCTATGCTATGTCAACAACTTCATGCAATATAATGCATTAAATAAGGTCCTGTGCAAGTGAAAAAAGACATTATGTCTGTACCGCTCGAACACTTATCGTGAGAACCATGGCAGATCCCAAACATTTAATTAAACAGCTTATCATCCACCGAACAGAATCTCGCCATCTCAAATTGCTCATCCGTTTGACAGACCAGTAGCTTGTGCCTCGCTCCTTCCTGGCCAACATTCTGAACCACATCTTTGATCTCCTTCTGATTCGCATCTTGATCAATCTCAAAGCCCAGACAAGCCATATTCTCAGCAACCTTCCGTCTCAGCAGATCACTCTTCTCGCCAATCCCACCAGCGAACACTAGGGCGTCAACTTTACCATTGAGAGTGACGTAGTATCCACCGATGTAGTTCAAGATTCTATCGAGGAAGATGTCGAATGCGAGCTTCATTTTGGGATCGTCGGATGATGCGATGGTACCGAAGTTCGTGGTGCCAGTTAATGCTTTCCAGCCTGATTGTTTGTTGAGAATTTCTTCTGCGCGGGAGATGTGGAGGTCGGTCGTTGAGTTGGGTGAGAGTTTTCCGACGTCTGATGCGTAATGGAAGACGAGACTGAAGAGCTTTAGTACAAATGTTGCGGCAATGAGGGTTAGAGTTGACGTACCTGGGATCTACACTTCCACTCCTCGTCGCACCAGGCAAGCCAGCCAAAGGTGTCAGCCCCATACTTGTATCATAACTCTTCCCATTCTTGATCGCGCACGCGCTGGCTCCACTTCCCAGATGCAGAACGATCAAATTCGTGTCACTCTCCTGCTTTCCCAAGTATCGTGCTACACTCCTCGTGATGAACGAGTAACTGATTCCATGAAACCCATATTTCCTCAACTTATTCTTCTTCGCAATCTCCTGATTGATAGGATATGTCCTAATATGCTCTGGTATCGTCTGATGGAACTCGCTATCGAAGACCGCTATGTTCCGCGTCTTGGGCATCTTCTCGATGCAATAATGTACGATCTCCAGCGCAGAAGCATTATGCAATGGTGCCAAATCGGTCAAAGATTCGAGCTTATGGTACGTCTTCTCGTCAATGATCTGCGGTGTCTCGAAATCCCCACCGTGGACTACTCGATGGCAGACGATACCGATGTCTTCCTGTTTCGTGATATGCGAGAATTCGGAGTCGTTGATCAACATGTCTAGCATGTAGCCGAAGGCATCTTTCTGGCTGGATATCTTCTCTTCGAGTTTCTTGTCTTTGCATATTGTCTCTGAGCCGCGAGTGTATTTCAGTTGAGATGGAGGAGAGGTCAGGCCGTCGATTTGCGTTTCCGCGAGCTCTTTTGGTTCCTGTCCTGAGGATCCCGTTCTGTATACTGAGATCTTGACGGAGCTGGAGCCAGCATTGACGGAGAGGATTATTTTGGACATGATTGGAGGAGTATGTAGTTTATTGATGGGGATCATGAATCAATCGTCTTCTCCAGATTTCGGCTTGACCTTTGTTTTTGCTGGATTGGATAGGTAGCTTCTTTCTTTTCTTTTATTGATCGCAAGGAAACTCAAACCATTGCTCCTACAGCCGCCTCGAAAGTGCTGCCCCTCCATCGGATCATAATACTCTTACTCGTATGACGTTCCTTTGCGGGAGCGGGAGCTAGGCTTATCATAAACGAGAGAACTTAGGACGGACGACCCGATAAAGCTGCGACAGGGGTTACAGTAAGTTACCGACAAGGGGTAGCTCGCAAGTGGCAGGCAGGCAGGCAGGCAGGGATGGTGAGGTGAGGTGAGTCTGGGTCAGACCATGATTTTGGTCTTTTCGGTCACCGTCAGATGCGAAACTCATGCCACTTTCGAGTGCTGTCTCCATTCAGGCAGTAGTGGGCTTGTGCAGGTAGTAAGATTCAACTTATTGTGGGATATAGGGTAACCTACTGTAGGTATCTGAGGCTGAATTTCGCTTAAACTCAAATTCTCAAAACAAACCAGGCTGGCGGCCGGCGGCCGGCGGCAACAACCGGGGGGNGGGCCGCGAAGGTAAACGAACGATGACGTCGATGCCGATGTCGATGCACCGAGCTCTTGGTTCCTAGGTACGTAACTTACCACCTTGGCAATGATCGTTCAGGTTGGCGTACTTGTAAGCATGTGTGGTGGAACGTTCCTTCCCAACAGATCGTTCGTTGTTGTCATTGGAAGAAACCTCGAACGCCAGAACATTTCAAGTGCCTTCTCGCCTTCTAGCTTGCAATGATATTTGCGGGCTCAGGAACTGGAGAACATGATATAAGTAAAGAAAGAGGGTCGACGAATCCGAGACTTCCATGCCGATAGATGTGACGCAGCCTGCCGCCTGCCCCAGCTGCAATGGAGCTTCTTGAATCTTGCTTGCTAGGTAGGTAGGTATCAAGCCTTGAGAGGACTCAACGTTAAATCGACTTCTCCTTCGCTCCTTCTCCTCGTTCGCACATCTCTGTATCTCATCAATCCATCTCTCCCTCTTTAATTCGTATCGGTTGACTTCAAGAGCAGTTTGATATCCCGCCTTACACACACACAGATACAACCTCAACCCGCCAACATGCCTGGAGAAGAGATTGACAGACCAAATCCCAAGGCTTTGAACTCTTTGATCCCCCAAGATGTTCTCAAGCTTGCAGTACAGCTGGAAAAGCTGCAGATAAGCGATGCCGATTTGAAGGGTTTGGAAGAGTTCCGCAGAGCAAGCAATTACATTGCAGCTGGTAAGCTCCCGGTCGATTGATTATGATCCCGTATTCAATGCTGACTTTCATAGCTATGATCTTCCTCAGCGGCAATGCTCATTTAGAGCGTGACCTTACGCATGATGACATCAAACCCAGGTAAGTCTATCCGGAATGAAAGAAAGAAGCGGTAGCTGATACCTCGAAAGACTTCTAGGACATTGGGGAACGTGCCCAGGTCTAACCTTAGCCTACGCCCATCTCAACTACCTCACCCGTAAAAACGACCTCGACTGCATATACGTTGTTGGCCCAGGACACGGCGCCCCTGCCATCCTCGCATCTCTTTGGATTGAAGGCAGTTTGGGAAAGTTTTACCCTCAGTACACGAACAACAAGCAAGGTCTACACAACTTGATCACTGGCTTCAGTACGCCTAGGGGCTTCCCAAGTCACATCAATGCGGAAACACCAGGTGCTATTCACGAAGGTGGTGAGCTGGGATATGCTCTGTCGGTTGCATTCGGAGCTGTTATGGACAAACCAGACTTGATTGTCGGATGTATTGTTGGTGATGGAGAGGCGGAGTCTGGCCCAACTGCCACAGCCTGGCACGCAGCCAAATACATTGACCCGGCGGAATCTGGAGCTGTGATTCCTATCGTCCATGTCAATGGCTTCAAGATTTCCGAAAGGACTATCTACGGCTGCATGGATGACAAGGAGATGGTCACTCTCTTCACAGGATATGGATATCAGTGCAGATTTGTGGAGGACCTTCAAGATATTGTAAGTCTCCTCGTCAATATGCGAAGGTTGAAAATTAACCAAGACAGGACCGAGATATGGCAACCAGTTTCCAATGGGCTCTTGATGAGATCCGAAAGATCCAGAAGGCTGCCAGATCTGGCCAGCCGATTATGAAGCCACGCGTAAGTTATGAAATTTGCTTTGACTGCGTTGCTGGGACTGACAATACGAAAAGTGGCCAGTCATCATTATGAGAACACCCAAAGGATGGAGTGGTCCCAAAAAGGTTGATGGAGAGTTCGTCGAAGGATCGTTCCATTCCCATCAGGTCCCTCTGATGGCCGTAAAATCTAACAAAGACCAACTTGCGGACCTCCAGAAGTGGCTGCTTTCTTACGGACCTGCTAAGCTCTTTACCGAGAATGGAGATGTAATCGAATCCATTAAGAGCATTCTCCCTGTTAAGGCTGAAAAGAAACTCGGCCAGCGAGCCGAGACCTATAAAGCTCACGAGCCTCTCAAGGTTCCAGATTGGCGCAAATACGGTGTCAAGAAAGGAACAGAAATGTCTTGCATGAAGGCTATTGGAGACCTTCTCGACCAGTCCCTGGTCGATAACCCAAAGTCTCTCCGTATCTTCTCGCCTGATGAGTTAGTAAGCAACAAGCTTGACGCAGTCTTCAACCACACAGGCCGTGATTTCCAATGGGACGAATTTTCGAATGCTCGAGGCGGACGTGTCATAGAAATTCTTAGTGAGCATACCTGCCAAGGTTTCTTGCAAGGTTATACCCTCACTGGCAGAACCGGTATCTTTCCTTCGTATGAGAGTTTCTTGGGCATTATCCATACGATGATGGTTCAGTACAGCAAATTCAACAAGATGGCTCGCGAGACTACTTGGAGAGCAGATCTCTCAAGCATCAACTACATCGAGACCTCTACATGGACACGGCAAGAAGTGAGTACCTCTGTTAATATCCTTTCGAGCGTTTCAGGATGAATAAGGCTCCTGGCCAACCTCCTGCTGAGTCGCATTCTCTACTCTCCTTTCGTCTCTTGAATCTCAATGCTAATTTCGAGTTCCTCCACAGCATAATGGTTTCTCTCATCAGAACCCATCGTTCATTGGCGCAGTGCTCAATCTGAAGCCTGACGCTGCCCGTGTCTACTTCCCACCCGATGCAGTAAGTCATTCTCACTTTGCCCAGCCCTTCATTCAGCGACGGATTGAACTGACACGTAAATAGAACACATTCCTCTCAACAGCTGCCCACTGCCTCCGATCCAAGAACTACGTGAATTTGATGGTCGGTTCCAAGCAGCCTCAGCCAGTATTCCTCTCCGTCGAAGAAGCCGACGCACACTGCCAAGCCGGAGCCTCAGTCTGGAAATTCGCGTCAACAGACGACGGACTGAACCCAGACGTAACACTCGTCGGAATCGGCTCGGAGCTCATGTTCGAAGTGGTCGTCGCAGCCGCAATCTTAAGAAGAAAGTGTCCCGAGCTCCGGGTGCGCGTTGTGAACGTGACTGACCTTATGATCTTGGAAGCTGAGACACTACACCCACACTCGCTCACGAACGACGAGTTCGATTCATTGTTCACACCAGACCGACCAATCCATTTCAACTACCACGGCTACTCCAACGAGATCAAGGGCCTCCTCTTCGGCCGCCCCAACTTGGACCGCATCTCCATCGAATGCTACAAAGAAGAAGGATCTACCACCACACCATTCGATATGATGCTCCGCAACAACGTCAGTCGTTATCATATCATAGAAGCAGCGATCAAGGCTGGCGCGAAGCACAACCCAATGGTGGCTATCGATATGACTACGCTTCTCGCTGAGGTCAGACATCAGGTTACCAAGGTCCAGGAGTATATCATGGAGACTGGAAAGGACCCTGATGGCACTTTTGATATCCCGAAGTTCGAGGGAACCGTTTTCCAGGGTGGGAAGAAGGGTGATGGACAGGGTGGGGGAAAGGAGGATGGCTTTTTCGTTAATTAAATTGAGTGATTAAGAAACGGGGATACCGGCTGGCGTGGAAAATTTCTCTATGATAGCTGCATGTAAGTGTGTGTTGTAGATTACGTATAATGGATATTAATGAGTATCTTTTTGACTTTTTGTTTCCTGTGTACTAAGGAGGCACGGGGTGACATTGAGGAAAGACTTCGGGCACATTGGTACGTAGTGATAGAGGGAAGGATCTATTATCTCCGATTGACCAATATCTGCAATTGGCCAACTTATGGGAGCTCGATTGGCTCTCTCTTGGCCAAGGATATCGGCGAGTACGAATCGGAGACTCCAGCTAGGCGATATGTCTTTTCAGCTTGTACTTCTAGAACTAGATCAGCCTACTACTTGGTATACCCGCGGTTATACTCTACTAGAAGTAAAACCCTTAACAGAGGTATCAGAAGTTTATCTATACCGAGTTCCATAAAGTAACATTCTCTCTCCTAACCTGAACTCTCTTCCGGCATTATACGGGTTTATACCCTAGCTGAAACCTTTCGTGATTACTGGGTAGGTAGGGTAAATAAACCCCTACCCTGTTTTTATCGCAATGAGCTTCATCAAGGGCCAACACTCGACCGTTTGATCAGAATTGGTTTAATTGTGGGCCAAAGTCTACTAGGACTATCCTACAGGGTGGGGGTTTATTTACCCTTCCTTACCACCAAGTATACCCTGCCATGACTCGCGCTTATAGTCTAAACGTCAGCTGATCATTCTTTATGTCATGTTGAAGGTACTCGAACGGGAAATACCTAGGTACTTCTCGCTCGCTTATACTCGTAGTGTCGCTTGTAGATATCCTTACCTAAGCTCTATGAGAGAGATATGCTGAAAAGCTCTACATCTTATAGCACATTGTCGGTCGTGACTTCCTTTCGAAGAACTGCCTGAGTATTAAATGAAGAGAGTCGGTTAGGGCTTATCCTTAGCGCTACTGGTACAGAATACTGCGTGCTAAGGTTCTTTGCGTCTGGATGGATAGTAGACACTGTTGCTTCTAGTTTGAGTGATGGCAGGATCGAAATGGGATATAGTATGCTGGGAAATTCAGCCACATTCTAGGTTAAGGATCCATGCATGTAGGGTCTATAGATTATTACCGGAGGAGACTTTTCTCGGACGGAGTTTACTACTACAGTAACTGGCGGATTAGCTAGCCGAACTGACGGCATGAAAGCCCTCGCGATGTGCATTTTACTTTGAAGTACCTGGTACGAAAGAGGATTCGCAGTGGATCTCGTACACTGTTGTAGCAGCAGGGTAAAGTTTTTCCAATAAACAGGGTGTCGAATTCGTGAATTAGCGCCATGATTTTCCTTTACAGACATATTCTATACAGACATCGATAGTGCTGTACGAGATCCATTGCAAACCCCTTTTCTTTTTTCGTGCAAGGAGAAAGTATGTCAAAAAGTACTCTCGCTGTCTCCGTGGGTCGGAACGTGACAGATATTATGTAAAGGGTCAATTCTAACCAAGTATGCCCTGCAAGCCCGTAATAGACAGGTTCAGACCCACGGAGGATGCGAGTAGGGTCTGTATATACTGCCGGAGTTTCTATCGACCAGGGCTATAACCAGGGCCTGCTACTAACGATAAGACAATAGTACATAGTATACTGGGGGAAGTATTCACTAAGTTTTTAGTTTCTAGAGTGTGCGGGCCTAGAATCGTGGATGAATTCCCTCTTGTACCAAATACTATGCG
The DNA here is from genome assembly GCA_900074885.1 of Rhynchosporium graminicola. NCBI lineage: Eukaryota > Fungi > Ascomycota > Leotiomycetes > Helotiales > Ploettnerulaceae > Rhynchosporium > Rhynchosporium graminicola. Next base: position 1,191,233 of record FJUW01000004.1, on the reverse strand, counting down.
AAACGGTAACTCCGGAGGGTAAAAATCGATAGTAAGAAAGATTGGGATCACAGAATAGCGGTTTTTGACCATACTTGACGGAAGAATGTAATCAGTGGAGATAGCTATGAGAAAACGGATGAAACGAGCGTGAAAGTTGACTAAATGCCTTGCTTGATAGTCTCGAAGATATGCGATAGGCGGATGGTTAGGCTTCCTGCATGTAAGAGATAGGGGTCTAGGATAGGGTTGGGCTCGTAGTCTTATACAGTATCATTTTTGACGCAAGCGAATTGTACATGCAGGGTCAATCACGATAACTTTGCACAGAAGCTGATGCTGCCGTCAAACTCGATACACCAGTAAACCGTCAACTATTCAATTCTGCCCTAGGTTTCTGTCCCCAGGATGAAGGCCCATTCCTGATACTCCACGGCTGATCCCGAAGCCTCTGTATCCGGACAATTGCGAGAGCTTAGTCGGTCATGATGGTGGTCGTTATTTCGTAGACGTTGGCGTTTATTATACACATTACCCCACTATAAAACCTGGTTTGACGATGTATCGGCGTTGCGGGATCAACCTCTAAGCAGGGAGCGATTTCAAACATAACAAACAAACCCTGTGTGCAAGGTATCTCAAACATTTAATCCGGAGAAAGCGAATACAGTAGAGCTCTGTTCCAAGGGGAGGCTTTGGGGCCATATCAGACGGCGCTTAGGGGTTCCAGTCGTCACGAGTATCGTTTCTCGTCTGTGCCGCTCCTTTGCATATACGACGGAAGTAAGCAGGGGAATCACCAAACTGTTAAGCACTTCGTCAAGCTGCGGCTGTTCTCAACCAAGTAGGCTTGTCCTAGGCTCGGAACGCCCCGCAGATCCTGAAAGCATGAGCGATTCATGTCGTGCATGATCGGAATGTACTGGTCCCTTCCTAGCTTAAAGATTATCTGAAGCTTTTACCAAGGCTCAAATTTTAATGTTTCAACCAGGGTGTAGTATGATAAAACACAAGCGTTGTAAAGTCAAAGAAGATTGCATTCTTATTTGAGAGCGGAAGAGTCTATATGAGCACTCCTCCAGATCTGGAAGGTTGCTCTCTTCTGCATGCAATTAATTACCTTTTGTGGTAGACGTGAAGACTCTTCATTGACAGCCGTCCCAGCAGCTTCCCCGGAGGCCTGTCAAATATTAGCCTTCTGATTACTTGTAACAGTGCGTACTTTTGCATGAGGTTTATCACGGAAGTATACAGTATGTTTGGTCTGACGGTGCCGAGGGTGCTACAGCGGTTAAATATTACCTCTAGTCGACATTGGTCTTGAACATTAGCACCTTGAATCCTTGAAAATCACTACACAAAAGAATAAAAACAAGAGAAGGGAAATATTACTAGGTAGTTACCGTAGTTCTTCCTAATGGTTGTGATTCTTTAACGAGGGAGAACGCCCTGGCACTGAAACGACTAGGAGTAATACTTCACCGCTGTACCTCCTCTGGAAGGATACGAGTATCTGAAGGAGACTTTTTTTTTCGAATCATATTTTATTGGCTACTGCTATCTACGGAGTACAGTGTTCATGTGTTGTCCCCGGGCAGGCAGTAAAGTCCGCCTTTCCAACCTCTGGCACGGCGTTAAGTCCCTCTCGAGCCTTCTACGGAGGTACAGGCCTTAAATTAGGCTCACGGCCTGGTTCTGCTGCTTCAAAATATGCGGGCAGAAAGAAAGCGATAAACCTAGGTAAACTTAAGGCCTTTACGGAAGTTCCTCCGTACAGCTACCCTGACTACGTGGAACTTTAAAACCGAACTTTTTATAAGCTGGAGCTGCTGCGATCCACACATCTACTGCCGATTTGACCAAAATTACCACCAATTTGACCAGTACCTGCCCAGCTTGATCGAACTAGCACAACTGACGAATGTCCATCATGTTTGGCCATCAGAATAGATCTTCAAACATGTGACAATCAATAGATAATAAACTAGTAATCAAGGGTGTCAAAAGTGCGAACTCCAAAATCAATAAGATCAACAAACTATTCTAGCACTAAGTCTGATCAAGCCTTCGTTACCCAATCCTCGCTTTCTCCGTGGGTCTGAACCGGTCCACTACGGGTTTGCATGGCATATTTGGTTAGAGTCGACCATTGACATTAGCCCTGTCAGGTTCAGACCCACAGAGAAAGCGAGTAAATAGGCGAACATCTATTCTCTCCTCCACCTTTCTATACTACCTAGTACTATTTTCTCCACAAATTTTTATGCCCTCTCATAATATTGCAAGTATCGGTAACTCTGAAAGGGTGATATGATTTAATTAAAAGGAGAATTGCTAGTACTACCATCTGCCCGGGAAGCTCTCCTACTCCTTTACCTACAAGAAAATGGGAGGCGCCGGTGAGGTTCATTCCTCCTCGGGTGTTAAAAAGCATGAGTAGTAGGGGGCAAATTATAGGAATTGTATTTGTACTATTAGAAATCTCCTCTTTGATTTTGAAATTTCGCTTGACTGACTGTTGGCAAAACTATAGAGAGTTTGGTCAAAAGTGCAATATCGATCAAAATCCGGTTATTTTGGCCAAATCAGCATTCGGTGACTGGACCAGAACAGAGCTCCTGCTTCTCAAGCTGAAAGTTAAAGACCCTAGCGGAGCCTCGTAGTAGTAGCCTTGCTAACTAACCTAACCATGGTTAATGCAATAACGGCAGATTCAGGCTAAGATCCCTCCATTCGATTGTTTTATGCGAGACACTCCTACGAAGAACCCAATTGACTGCCTTTCTAGATTGAGCTCCTATACAATAAATAAGGACATAGATATGGCACCGAGCGCTATTCTAGCTGTACAAATACTAGAATCTAGCATAAGATAGAAACTCATTGCGAACCTCGTCGATGAGGAACATTTCCGTAAACAAGTATCTGGCCATATTACGAGGGTACTGGCATCGGCCTACCCTAAATTTCGCTTTCTATAGAGGGTGACAGAAGATCCTGAGGTTACAGTACATTCACATAAGAGATACTATGATAACGAAAGCAAACTCAAAGCACTTCAAACTTTGATCTGGGGTAACTACCCTGAGAAGCAACAACGTTCAACAAGCGTCCCAATCGAGCGTCACTTCTATAGAGCTCCAAAGTCGTTTTAATAGACTTTCTGCTTGCTACCGCACAAGGAGGCCTGATTTCTACATAGCCTCCAAGCAAGGTGATCAAGGTTTTCATCTCAGCTGGAATGGAGACTACTTCGAATGATCCTATCAGTACACATAATCTATCGAGACTTCAGAGCAAGAGCCATCGTTCGAGAGGTATAAAAGTCCCGTCCTGTCCCAGTATTCCGGCTTCCTTTCCTTACGTCGTTCCAATTCTTTCAGATCTCCCATCACGCTTCTTTCGCAACATTCACATCTTTTCCAAGCTCTTCACCAAAAAAATCAATCGTCCAGCCACTCGTCAAAATGAAGCTCATTTTCATAGCAGCAATCCTTGCCGCAAGCTGCGAAGCTGGACTTCTTACACAACGTGCAGGAGCTCCACAGCAATGGCCTAACCACACCCTCACTTATGTCGACCAGACTCCGGTGAACCCAGATACGCTCCCAAATATGCAATGCCCCTATCCTCAGACTATCACGGGATATCATCATGAGACAAGATAGCACTAAGTATATATCACGGGATATCATCACGAGACAAGATAGTACTAAGTACTTAGTGCCGTTAGTTAGCTTCACTTAGATAGTTCCTCCTACTATAGCGATAAATAGAATCAAGACTTTTATTATATATATATCTCGGACGCCCCTTAATATAATAGTAATTCTAAGTTTATAAGATAAAATTAAGTCTCTAAACTACTACCCTTTATATAAAGGACCTTCTCTTACTTACCCGGAACTCCTACGATACTCCGGAGACTTTACTAGTAGTACTACTCTATATACTGCTATATTAGAGGCTCTAATACTAAAGGGAGGAGTAATCGCTTAAGAGATTACTAGGGGAGATTTTTATCTTTAATACTTAAATCAGAGTAATCTATATAGACTTCTTTTGCTAGTCTATCTATATCTCCTATTTAAGAATACCTAGAGATATTACTACGATTATTACCTAAACCGAGTCCTTTTCTTATAGCGCCTTGTAACTCTTAATTAATCTAAGATACTGAATTAGACTAACTTACTAAGAGAGTACTAGTTATGCTAATACGGATTACGTTCTGAAGTTAATACTAATATATATCTCTACTAGCTGACTTATAAATAATCCGAGACTAAGCTTTCCCTAAGCTAACGGTCCCGATAGCTTCTTTCTATTAAAGATAGACTTCTCCGATCGACTAATTATTATAGTTATCGAAGTCTCTCTTACTAAGATAGTCTATTTTACTAAAGGATAAGACCTTACTTAGAGCTAAAGAATTAGCGAGATAGCTATAAGATAAATTTATCTTAATAAACTAGCTACTTAGCCCTGTATTTATACTGCCGATAGCTATAGCTACGGTATTAGTATATACTAAGAATAAGTAGAAAAGTGACGCTATCTTTATCCAGATCCTATAGGAGGATATAGAGGATAAAAGTAATAAATACTTAGTCGGATTAATCCTCTTACTAATTCTAAGATAAGCTAAAGCCTTAGTCCGTACCTTAGACTCCGGTATTCTAACTAACTTAAAAGATAAGGCTATTAGAGTAATTAGTACTCTAGGAATAATAGCCCTTAAGTTAGTAGTCTCTTTTAATATCTTCTTAACTCGGTTCTAAGCCGGTCCCCTAGAAGCTGAGATAATTATATATATATTTTCTATATTAGTAGTTCTAAGACTATTAATCTCTTATACTCTAGTATCTATCCGACTTTCTATCGAGATAGAACTTTCTCTTCCGAATTATTACTATAACTTCGTATACGATAATAACGTACCTGATATAAGAGACAGAGATAACTCAGACCCTTAAGACTTAGGGAGATTATAATAGGATAATAAGCTACTTATACCTAATACCTAATACTAACGACTTCGCCTATAAGATATAGGATAGTTTAATAGTATTACTTCTATTACTAGCTATATCGCAATACTTAATATGATAGTAGCTTATTACGGAGAGGATATAGTCCTTAAGGTCTTACTAATTTATATAAAAGATAAGGCTGCTATTTAGCTTAGTATCTTATCTCCGGAAATCATTAGCTTTATAGCTTAGAGCTTAGAAGAATAGAAATATTAACTCTTACTCTAATTCTATACGAATCTAAACGTAGTAGTACGGAAAGCTAATACCTTAAGATATTCTTTTAAGAATAAGGGCGAGTTATCCTTAAGATAGTTCTTAGATAATAAATATAATCTCTATATCGAGGCAGGAGAGATAAACTAAGACCTTATTATCTGATAAATATACTAAGCCTTAGATCTAAGCTTAGCTACGAGTATATTATTACGAGACTATAGTAATATAGTAAACGAGTTTAAGTTAAAGATCTATAATATTAAGAATTAGGCGAGAGAAGCTTACTTATAGATATAGTTGTGACGACCGGTCAGGTTTGGAGGTCTCTCCCTATTAGTAGAAACACTTACTGCTAAGCGAGATTACACGAGTAGAGTTTAGGGGTCCCTTTTTATATATATACTTCTATTCTCTCTCTACTTCTTCACTTCTTAGTTATAGATTCTTAAGTGATTCTTACTACTTTATATTCATAGTAATATAAGGTCTTATTACTCAGGTAGTTTTGAGACCTTTCTAGAGTAAGCGTTATATTATCTATAACTCTTTTACTTACGTCTAGGAAGATAGTAAATATCTACTTATATTATACCTTTATACCTAGAGCTACTAAATGTAAGAGACTACGCTATATAGAGAAGGCTTATACTAAGTATAAACTTGAAGAATAGTACCTAAACCGAAGTAACCTAAGTCCGATAAATCGACTACTAGTTCTCTGACTCTCTCTACCTCTTATTCTTCGGCGACTCGTAATACTTACTATAACTTACTTCTCTTTATAGTAGAGAGTACTCGCGATAATACCTCGTCCGAGTTAAGCTCCCTAACTCCTATTGTAATTAATAAACTTACTAAGTCGCTAAACTTCCCTGATAATACTCCTATATTAATAGTAACTATAAGTAACTTATAGGAAGACCGCGCTTACTAGCTATAAGAGGCAGAAAGGAAGCTCGCGGAGGAGAGATAATTAAACGCTAACTTATCTATAGAACTATACTAGTTATAGGACGAGTTCCTAGAACTACGCTAGTTAACTACTTAGCGCTCTACTAAGTCTATATCGTTTAATAACGTTTAATCGTATATAATACTACTACTATTAATTAAAGAAGATAATGTTACTCTTATACTTAATAATTATCGTCGAGAATAATCTACTAGAGGAATATCGTTAATATTATACGCTACGCGTATAGAGAAGATACTAAACTTTCTAAATAAGCTCTCTAATAGAATCGACTACTCTCTAAAACTCTAGGAAGTGTAGATACGTAACGTCCTCTGGCGCTACTCTAGTTACTTTATCGACGAAGATTACTATAAAGATTAGTTACTTAACTAAACGGAAAGAATAGCTAGAACTTACTTAGAACTCTTATTCTTAGAACTAGAATATAATAAAGAAAGTAGTATAATCGATTCACTCGATATAATTACTTAACTTATCTCTTTCTTATCTAATCTATACGACTAATAAACTGTAAAAGCTAGCTATTTCGCGCTAAAGATAGATTATAAGTAGACTTTCTGGACGTTCTATTACGAGTTTCGTACGCTAGCTTATAAAGCTAAAGTAAATAATTAATCGACTCTGAAAATAGACTTATAAGAGAAGCTATTTGCACGGCTACGGAAATAGCTCTTCTAATAGTACTGAATGTTAAGGATACTAGAAGAATATATTAAGGCTATATAAGCTAAAGACTAAGGTTAATTTATTGAAAAGACTTATTATTCCGAGTCTTTAGCTAAGGCTAGCGCGACTCGGGAACGCCTTATAAATACCTCCTCTTAGCGCTATAGTACTAACTCCTCTTCTTATCTGTAAATTAGTCTTCTTACGCCTGAGAACACTAGTGCGACTAGTAAATAAGTACTATACTTTATACGAAACGATACGCCTCGTGTATAATCGCCGGTAAATACTCCTTATTACTTTACGCTTATCTTATATCTACGCTTATCGTTAGCTCGACCTAATACTCTATATCAAATTAACGTAATTAACGCTAATAATAACGTTTATAGCGAGTTAGAAGATAATAATAACGAAGAGACGTATAATAACGCTTAGGAGTATATTAAACCGCTAGTAAAAGATTACGCCTAGGGAAAGACTCCTTCTTAGGTAGTATACGAGATATACGATATCTTAACCTTACGAAGCTTCTTAGTAGTTAATCGTTTACTATACGTGCTACTCTTACTAAGAATGGACTCTTATATAAGCTACTTACACTTCTCGATTCTGGAGCTAATAGATACTATTTTATTAATTGTTCTTTTCTTAAATTCCTTTCCTTCTTCTTAAAACTTTTAATTTACCCTCTGCTAAACGTAATTCCTATTAAAAGCTTTAATAGCGTTAATAGTAGTACTATTAGTTATTATACGATACTTAATTTAATAGTAGATTATTGTATTCAGGTATTTATCCCCTTTCTTATTACTACTCTCGGAAACTATAGTATTATACTCGGAAGGACTTAGCTTTCGGAATATTAAGTACTCTTAGATACCTCTAAACGATAGATTATTTAGCTACTATATACTNCGATAAGAAACCGGGCCTCCTCTAACCTCTGCCTGTACTATTACGTCTATAGGAGTATATTATAGTCGACTACTATAGCTTTAACTGCGATAAATACGGCTATAATAACGTTCTTGTATTTATTAACTGTTTTAGTAAATAAGTAATTAGTATTCTATACCGAAAGACCTCCGATGCGCGCGACCTTATAAAGCTTTACTTATACTATATATACTGCTATTTCGGAGCTCTATTAATAATTACCTCTAATAGAGGGCCTTAATTCGTTTCCCGTTTTTAAACTATAGTTATTATAATTCTTAGTACTAAAAGATAGCTTTCTATAGTAGACTACTCGCAAATAGATAGCTAAATAGAGATCTATAACTAATATCTCTAACGCAGATTACGACTTTTTATCTCTTACTATTAAGACGACTAGTTAGAGTTCTTACTTATTATAGACTACGCTTAGATAACTCTCCCTTACGAATCCCTTAGAGGTCTCTTACTCTTTGAAGTTATTTATAGATATATACCTTATATTAATTAGAATTAGAAAGACCTACCTAACTCTACTACGCTTACTAATAAGTTGAATACTTAGTAAGCTCTGAATTACGCTAATCGTCTGCGTGACGCCTGGACTACTGCTTAATTAAGCCTCTAACGTATATAAGCTAAGATAGCCTAATCTTATAATCGCTTACGCTATAAAGTCGACTTTACTATAGATAACTTTATCTAGCTAGATATGCGCTACTTTACGAGTACTCGACCTAGTAAAAAACTCGACTTCCCGACTAATAGACCCTTCTATATAATTAAAAAGGTCGGAAGCTCTTATCGCCTAGAGCTCCCTGCTAGTATAAAAGTATATAACGTATTCCCTGCTACTAAGCTACGGAAGCATCTAAACGACCTCTTACTAAGATAAACCTTACTACTGCTACTACTTATTAATATTACTAGTAACGATGAATAGGAGATCGAAGATATACTTGCGTACTATAAGTAGCGTAATAGCCTCTTATACCGAGTTTCCTAGTTAAATCAAGACGTCGATCTTATATAGTATAACGCTATAGACGTTAAATACGCTCCTACTAAGCTATAATAATTCCACTTTAATAACCTAACGTAAGCTAGACCTCCTGTTAGACTACCTAATTAGCTAAAAGCTTTCTACGATAGAATTAATAATTACGATTACCTTAATAGTAATAAGGAGATAGATTAACGCTCGAGGGCGAGCTTTTTTCGGAAAGGGGAGTAGTATGACGACCGGTTAGGTTTAGAGGTCTCTCCCTATTAGTAGAAACACTTACTACTAAGCGAGATTACACGAGTAGAGTTTAGGGGCCCCTTTTCATATATATACTTCTATTCTCTCTCTACTTCTTTACTCCTTAGTTATAGATTCTTAAGTAATTCTTACTACTTTATATTCATAGTAATATGAGGTCTTATTACTCAGGTAGTTTTGAGACCTTTCTAGAGTAAGCGTCACAATAGTCTTATATCGATAAGTAAACTAAGGAGATATAAGAGTTACGATAACTAGTAATAGATAATTCGTACTGCTAAGGTATTAGGCGAGATAGAGACTCCTGAAGCGAATAATAGAGTTAAGCACTAGTACTAATAGTACTAACGGGACGATACCTGATAATAATAGTACCTACTTAACTCCTAATACTCTATCTGCGACTTTAGATACTTTTAGTAGAATACGCCGAGTTCAGAAGAAAGTAATAATAAGAGAAGAAAAGGGATAAGGCTAATAAGTTAACTATATTAGTATTAGCCTCTATACTAACTGCTTAGCGTAATAGAAGATAACCCTATTAGAACTAGTAGCTATATTAGTACTAGCCCTAAGTTCTTATGATAATAAACTAACTTTAGTACTCTTTTTAATACTTACTAATAACTAGGAACTTTAATAGGTATAATACGTACTATTCTTAATTACTAGTTATACTTAACTATTCTAATAACGGATTCTTATATTAACCGGATTAAGAGTATAATTCAGAGGATAATAAATCGCCTGAAACTATAAGTCTTTCCTTATCCGCGGACTTAGGAAAGGCTTATCGCAAGACTTAAGGGAGGTCCCCTTATGGCTTTATTCTTACTTAAACCTTATTTTAGTAATATTATTAGTCTTTAATAAACTTACTTTAGCGCTATCCTTAACGAAAAAGATAGAATAAATCTAACTTAAGATACTATTATCTTTACTTTCTATACTTAACTATATATCGCTTTCTTATAAAGACGAAAAAGAGGACGACTTTATTCTAGTTAAGAACCTTTCCTCTATAATCTTACCTATAGCTTAAGATAGAGAAATACTAATCCCTAGCGCTTATACTATAAAGATCCCGGACTTATAACTTTAGGAGTCGAAGAACGAGATATCTATTCTCCTAAATAATATTTCCTTTATAGCTAATACGTATATTAGAATCTAAATATTTAGTAAGGATAACTTTCCGATAGAAGTAGCTATTAATACTACTTCGCTTATTAGGTTAATCGACGAGCTAAGTCTAGCGTAATACTTCCCTTCTATAAGGACTTATTATAGGATAGATAGCTTATAAGTTAGTTTTTCTAGTATAAGTTCTAAGCTTATTATTTCCGATTTCGTCGAAATACTTATCTTATATAAGATAATTTCCAGTAAGGAACTACTATAGTTTCTGGCTTACTAATATTATATTATACTAAAGATACTAAGAGGAATCCTTCTTAAGCTTGACTTTTTCTCGGAAAATAAACTCGACTTTAGATAAGAGTTATTAAGGAAGCTATATTATCTATAAGTAGGAGATAGTAATAATTATATACTCCTTAAGATAATTAAAGTAATAAAGACCGCGAAGTCTATCCTAAAACATATTAATATTTACCTTTTATAGATAATTATAATATACCTAAGGGAAGGTATTAATTTACTTACTATATATCGCTTACTACCTGAATATTAAGATAGATATATAGTATATCCTTATCCTTAAGTCGATATTGTGACGGCGCATAGTATACGTGGCAGATACGGGCCAGTATCGGTGCCTTAGGCATACCCTCCTTGTATATATAGAAGGTACAGACTCCTTTAGAGTTCTGTATCTTTCTGTTTCCTTCGTACTAGACTATATAAGATCGCTCTTAGCCTCCCTACTTATTTATTCTTACTTATATACTGCCTTAAGTCTTATATTATTATATTAAATAGAAAGATTAAGACCGCTAGGGATAGTATTAAATAATATCTCACTTAGAAAACTCGATTCGGACGTACGACTTCGACTATTAGGGAGCTCTTCGCTGAGTTATCTCTACTTACCTTAGATTTTTATACTTCGGAATTATACGGAAATAGTTAGTACTATTAATTACGAATTCGACGGTTAGGTTTTCAAAAGAGCTAAGATTCTAGAGATCTCTCGGATAGCTGGGAATTTAAATATAATTCAGCCTCAGAAGTACTAGTATTACTGCGAAGTCACTCTCGGATACTTCGAAACTCATTCCTTCGTGCGTACGAAGTAAAACAGTAGACGAATTTTAGGTAGAAACTTCCCTATAGGCTCTAATATTTATTATCTCCTTACCTGACTTTAACCTTCCGAAAGTAGCTCTAATAGCGAAAAACCTTACTTTTAGGCTAAGATAAAATAGCTTATTACTTTAGTAGAAATTACTAGAATCCGACTTGTAACTCCTATACCCCGGTATAATTTATCCCCCTTAGTAGAATCGACCTCCTTCTACTAGAAAAGAACTTTTATCCTCTTACCTGACTTTAACCTTCTGAAAGTAGCTCTAATAGCGAAAAATCTTACTTTTAAGCTAAGACGAAGTAGCTTATTACCCTAGCGGAAATTATCGGAATTCGACTTGTAATCCTTATACTCCGGTTGTAATGATCACTTGGTACGCTGAGGTAAATAGGCACAATGGAATAGTAGAACAGTCGCTAGAGGTTCGCTGGTAATGATCTGGTTAATATAGAAACTAATTGCTAAGGAGAGAAGGTTCTTCTTTCCTCTCTAATTCTGAAATATAGGAGTAGGAGGCACTAAGCGCATAGACTTATTATAATATCTCCCCTCTTAAATACTTCTGTCCCAGAAGTAAAAGCGTTAAAATACCCTAGCTAGTAATACTTCAGTAAGGCGCCGGCGAGGTATTCCTTTCAGGATTCACCTTTATTCTAATTCTTCTTTATTATTAGTAAAGCTAGAATACGGGGTATAGCGCTAGGTAACTCCTCTATATAACTCTTAACCTTCTCTCTTCTCTCCCTTCTTAAATAACTAACGATAATAATAATAACTATATATAAGTTATGAATATAAGGTATTAGGTAGTACTAACTTAACCTTTTAGCTCCTAAGAACCTTCGTAAGCGCGCCGCCAGTAGTTCGCTCAAAGATACTCTTCCTTCTAGTAATACTTTTACCCCTATTAATAAGGGAAAAACCGCAGTCGCTAGCGGGTTATTAACTAAGCGCTAGCGAGCGGAAGATAATAATAAGGATACTAAAGGCGAGCCGAGCTAAGATAATAGCTCCTCTGCTCGTTACGATAAGACCCTTTATACTAGTCGAAAGAATACGCAGATGAAGTCGAAGGCTTATACTAAGGTGAATAAGGAGATACTACGTCCGGAGACTTACTTACGATACGCCGGCGAGTATACTCTATTCCCTGAGTTGAAGTACACTTTAGCTCCTAACTCTATTGCTAGTAAATATATAGACTATATTAAGAAGGGTAAATCTTACGAGGATATAAGTATAAATTTCCTCTCTCTAGCGAATACTTAGCTAATAGCCGACGAGGTTCTAGCTATCCTAATAGGTATTCTTAGCTAACTATAAGACGTAGCTTTAAAAGTAGTAATAGGCGAGAGTTCCGGAGAAGTATTAAAGATTACCTAGGCACGCTTTAATATAGAGAAGAAGCGGGCTAATTATACTTCTAAAGTTAGTAATACTATAGCTATTAAATCTCCTTAGAAGCTAGTTATTAATTCTAATACCGAGCTATCCTCTAGTATTACGTCGGCGATTGCTGAGGTATCTAGGTATACGCTGCGCTCTATAGCTAAAGTTATTGCTACTATCGATATTATAAATACTACTCTTCTGGAGGAAATTCGTAGTCTCCGTATAATATGAATTAATCTCTCTAGCGAGTTCTCTACTAATCTTTAGCGAAGGACTTTCGTACTATTCATACTAGATTCTTTCTATAGGTAGCTTCACTAGATACGTAGCTAGAGGTTAATAGAGAGGAAGTCCCGGATAAGGATATAGATACTACTGATCAGGAGGTTACTAAGTAAACTTTCTTTAGTAATATATCGGAGTTTATCTAGCGAGGGCTAGTTTACTAGCGATTCGTATAGATAATAAAACCTCTTTTTCCCCTTAGACCTCTACTAGATTTATAATCTCTAATATGCCTTTAAAACTATAAAACCCTATAGGAAAAAACAGAAAGGTATATATCCTTTTACGAGTATTATTTCATTTTCGCCGGCGTTTCGCTAGTCTTTCTATAGCGTTTTGATTTTTTAAAGCTTTAATTTCTTTCTAGAGTCCCTAGAGGTTTTCTTTTAGCTCCTAAGAATTATAAGCGGAAGTAAACTCTTTCTATCTTACTAGGAATTATTCTCTCCTCCTGACTACTTGCCGGTCTAGTAAGGAATCGACCTCCTATAATTCTTCGCTATTAATAAGATCAGGTTAGATAACCTCCGACGACTCGCCGGGCCTTTACTAGTATAGTTCTAATAGTAAGATATAGAAGACGTTATATAGCCGACTATACTTAGTAAGTAAATCCAATCGATATACTTACTTTCTAATTCTTTCGCTAATCTTAAATAGCCCTAGAAATTAGTAGTCTAGCTTCTTACTCGATCGAATAGTTTTAATATTCTTTATTAAGAGTAAGACTTATTAATCTACTTTAAATTCAACTAGTCGATAGTTCTTATTATACTACTTCGCCTAGGTTTCTTTAGTTCTTCGCTAGCTATTCTCTAGCTCTTAGCGTTTCTTAATTACTTCTTCTGCTCTTTCTTGAGCAGTAAGTATCTCCCCTCTTATAGGATCGTCCTCGATACCCTAGCGACTATCTAGCGTAATTCTATACCTAGCCTTATTTAGAGTTATTCTAATAGCTTTATAATATATATTTATATACGCGAATTTCGCTATAAGTAATAAGTCTACCTAATTGTCTTAAAGATAGTATACGAAATACCGTAGCTATGCTTCTATAGCTTGGTTTTATTATTCCGTTTACTTATTAGTTTATAAGTAAAACGCTATTAAAAGACCTCTTATTATTCGAAGGTAGAAGTATACCTCTTACTAGAACTTGGAAGTGAAAACAGAACTTCTATTAGTAATAATAACTATAGGTAATCTATAGTCCTTTAACTAATAGTTAATAAATAGCTAAGCTAAGCTTAGCGTATTAATTATCTTTAAGTAAGGAATATACTCTATATCTTTAGTATATCTATCGACGATTACTAGTAAACTATCGGAGATTCTTCCTATAGAGCTCCCTTTATAAGGTAGCAGATCTGTAATAAAGTCTATAGTTATAGACTTAAATAGCTTACTTAGCTAGCTAAGCGCTTATATCTTACTAGCTATCTTTATTCTTCTTACCTTTATCCTTTGATAAATATTATAACTTTTAATATATTCTTTAACGTCTAGCTTTATCTTCTGCTAATAGTACTTTCGCTAGATAAGCTTTAATATCTTATCTTAACTAAAATAGCCTATAGTTAGATTATTATAGTATATCTTTATGATTTTAGTACAGATAGCTTCGTCTAGCGGAACGTAAGCCTTTCGCTAGTATCTAAGTAGTCCTTCGCTATCGATACTCTAATCTATATCCCCGGTTTTCTATAATCTAGCTAACTTCTTAATAGTAAAGGCGTCCCTTTTCTATAGCTTTATAAGCGTTAAGAGAAGTAAGTTCGATTCAGGGTTTACTATTTCAGTTCTTATAATTCTCGCTATGAAAAACCGTAGTATAGCATATCTATAGCTATACTAGCTAGCGCCCGGCTCCTCGCTAGCGCCTCTTAAGAGGGTATCCAGACCTCTAAATAAGTTCTATGAACTATTAAGCTTTATAGGCATATATCGCTAGTTAGGCGTAGAGGTTATATCTATAGCCTCGATCGATACTCCTTTTGAAGAAGTATCGTTAGTAAGTTATAGAATCTGAGTTAACTAGCACGATATACTATTGTTCGGATGCCGGTTGCTCTCTGTTATATCGCTAGCTTTACTAGGTATATAGATCAACTTATCTTTAATTGCACTTCGTAGCTTATTTTATAAAGTAGGGAGCATAATGTTTTCCTTATCTTTCGCCGGCTTATAGTTAGGCCTTCTTAATAGTCTATCAGCGGGATTGTTTTTCCCTTATTTATAACTTAATATAAAGTCATACTTAGATAGCTCTAGAGCTTATCTAGCTTATCGCTAGCTTAATACTATTATAGTTATAAAGTGATAGAGGTTACTATAGTCTGTTAA
Source organism: Rhynchosporium graminicola (assembly GCA_900074885.1). Lineage (NCBI taxonomy): Eukaryota > Fungi > Ascomycota > Leotiomycetes > Helotiales > Ploettnerulaceae > Rhynchosporium > Rhynchosporium graminicola. Next base: position 1,175,868 of record FJUW01000004.1, on the reverse strand, counting down.
TACCTTAACTAGGGCTATACTACCTTTAAGGTAATACTTCTAGTATATAAAATACTTAATAATTATAAGTAGTTCTTAGTTATATACTTTATAATTTAACTCAGTAGGTTCTAGCTTTTTGCTAAAGAACGCGATAGGGTACTAGATGGCCTTTTCCTCTTCTTTCGCCGGCTACTCTCTAGGCTAGAAGAGAATTCCTATAATAGTAAACCCAGAAGCGTTAGTCTCTAGCTTTCTCGGCTTTAGTGGATCGAAGTGCATAAGAAAAGGTACTATAGTAAACGTATCTTTTAACGCGTTAAAAGCCTCCCTTTCTATAGTACTCTATCTAAAAGTAAAGGTAAGTTGCCCTTTCTTCTTACTACTTATTAAACTTATTAGAGGTCGGGTAATTACTAAGAATCTTGCGATAAATCGCCGGTAGAAGTTTATAAAACTAATAAAGACTTATATATCTCTAATACTTTTAGGCTCTAGCTATTCCCTAATAGTATCTATCCGGCTTATATCTATTGAAACGCTAGCTAAAGAGATAATATATCCTAGAAACTCTATACTTTTAGTATTAAAGGAGTACTTTAATAACTTAATAAAGAGGTTTATATATCGAAGTCTCTCGAGTACTTAGCGGATATATTATTTATATTATAAGGAGTCAGCAGAATAGATCAGGATATTATTAAGATATATAATATAAGTAATATTAATAAGGCCCGCTAGCGTATTATTAATAAATACCTAGAAGGTCGCTAGTGCGTTTAATAGTCTAAACGGCATAACTTGATACTCGTAATGCCTATATCGGGTACGAAATACAATCTTCTATTTATTACCCTGGCGAATTCGGATATAGTAGTAAGCGTTTTATAAGTCTAGTTTAGTGAATACTCTAGTATCCCGGAGCCTATTTAGCGTTTCGCTGATTAATAGTAGAGGGTACTAATTCTTAATTATAATTTTATTTAGAGCCCGGTAATTAATATATAATCGAAGGCTACTATCTTTCTTAGGTATAAAAAGAATAGGTATACCTGCAGGACTCTTACTCTTCCTTATCTAACCCTTCGCCTCTAATAAGTCGAGGTATTCCCGGAGAACCTCTAGTTCCTTCTCGGAGAGGTTATAGATTAGAGAATAAAATATCTTTAATCCTAGTTCTAACTCGATAGCGTATTAACAGCCCTCTAATAGGAGTAGCTCGCTTCCTTTCTCCTCAGAGAATATATCCTTAAAGTCATTATATACAGAGGGAATAATAGGTGTATCGCTAGTATCTATCTAGCGTATCGTACGTAAGTTAGGTATTATAGCGTATATAGGAGATTTCTATTTATTAATAAGAGTCGCAAAAGCTCGAGGTGCTATAATATTAAGGTTATTAGAGTCCTTCAAATTATAAGGGAACCTCTACTACTTATTCTTAAAGCTTATCTGAGGATCTATATCCTCTAACTATAGCTACTCTAATATCAGGTCTATACCTAGCATATCGATAACTCTTAGCTAAAAAGTATCGACTCTAGTCTATCTAATCGAATCAGCTATCTCTACCTAGGCGACTATAGTACCGAAAATAACGCCTTTATTCTGTGAAAGTATTTAGAAAGTCCTCGGTCCTTCGCTAGTAAGTTCAAGCTCGTATTCTTTAGTAACTAATCTTAATATAAAGTTATCTTCTGCTCTACTATTAATAAGAGCAGTTATCGATTTCTACTTACCCTAAGATAGAATCTTTATTTAGATTTCTATCTTATTATCCGGTAAACCCGGTCCGGACGTAGAAGATACTATAAGTTATAGCTTTCCTTAGCGTTTATCTTTAGTATCGCTAGTGTTTAATTTTAGATAGTTCGGAGAGATATATCTATATTCGTTATAAGAGTAGTACTAAACCTTAGAGATATCTTGTCTTATTAGCTAATCCTTAATAAAGATACTATTTAGATCTTTCCTCCTTTCTTATCTTTATTAGCTCTTATCTTATCGATTATTAGTTCTTCGCTAATACTTATACGAGTTATCCTTCTTCGCGTTCAACTCCTTATATTTCTACTCTTCAGGTTCCTTTTATCTTTTATTACTATTAGTACCTCTAGATAGGGTATAGGTCTCTTGAAGAGTAATAGCAGAAATGACTTAGTCTCGGGTCTGAAGTCTATTAGCTTAGCTATTCTCGACGATTTTCTAGCGAATCTCCGGGCAGATCTTATTAAATAAGATATCTTATAATTAGCGCTTAGTAAAGGGTTCGAGTTATTCCTCTTTTTCTTTAAGGTAATTCACGAACTCCCTAATTAGTTAACTTAGCCTTTAGTAAGCGTTCTCGTAAGCCTATGAGTTAGCTACCTTTCGTAAGATAAGGAGTAGCTAGAGATTCGCTAAGAACTCTTTATAACCTTCCTAGGTTATCTCGTAAAGAGTATCTAGGGTATACTTCCTGAACCTTTCTTAGGCGTTCGCCGGTTCCTTGCGGAGTAGTATTACTACTTATTTAATCTTAACGAGATTAGTTAAGTACCCTTTAGTATTATAGTCGAAGACTCGGTTATAAGCTTATAAGTACTTAGTAAGCTCTCTTTAGCTCCTGCCCTCGTATTCCGGTAGAATTATATATTTACTTTTATCCCGGTAAGGAATTAGCGATTCTTCAGGAGCTACTAATCGACTAGTATCTCTCTCTATACTTAAGGTAGAGTCTTCGGATATATGAGCTTAGTAGAGTCGTGCTCTTATAATAGCTTCCGGAGGGTATTAAGTAAAGTCTTCGCTAAATATTCGTTAGCACTTAACTATAAGGTTATCTAGGACGTCGTTCCGTTTCTTTAGCGATTAGAGTTTCTCTTATAGAACTAAAAGGTTATCTACTAGTATATCGCTAGGTATTATCTGGGCCCTAATAGAATCGTCTTAGAGTATAGGTCAGGTTGATGTAGTAGAGGATTCTCCGCTTTAAGCTATTATGACTATTTAGGCTAACGTTAAGTAAAAGTAATTAGAATATAATAATCACTTAGTACGCTAAGGTAAATAGGCATAATAGAATAGTAGAATAGTCGCTGGAGGTTCGCTAGTAATAATCTGGTTAATATAGAAACTAATTGCTAAGGAGAGAAGGTTCTTCCTTCCTCTCTAATTCTGAAATACAGGAGTGGGAGGCACTAGGCGCACAGACCTATTACACCGGTATAATTTATCCCCCTCAGCAGAATCGACCTCCCTCTACTAGAACCTTTAATTTAATACTTTCTATATCTACTTAATAAAGATATCTAACTCTCCTTAATCTTTTAGCTTCTTTAGAATTCGATTTAGACTTTCGTTTCTTTCGTAACCTTTAAGTATTTTAATTACTTACTTAGTCTCGCTTATTTAGTAAAACTCGGTATTATAATTACCGGAGATTACGTTTCTCTCTATAGAAGAGATAATCTTAGTACTAAATTAGTATCTACGGTTTCGGTTTAATAGAAATTTAGAAGGTTATCTTGATATTTAACTGCGTTTTATATTTACTTGTTTCCTTAGTTACTTCGATTCTTCAAGGCTCGAGGGCGAGCCTTTATCTTAGAAGGGGGTAATATAACAGCGCATAGTATACGTAGCAGATACGGGCTAGTATCGGTGCCTTAGGTATACCCTCCTTATATATATAGAAGGTGCAGACTCCTTTAGAGTTCTGCATCTTTCTGTTTCCTTCGTACCAGACTATATAAGATCGCTCTTAGCCTCCCTACTTGTTTATTCTTACTTATATACCGCCTTGAGTCTTGTGTTATTACAGATATAACGTTAGGTAAATTCGGTTCTATAGTTAATACTATTACTACTAGCCTCCTTATATTTATCTTATTCGCTAATCTAGGGGGGATACCTATCTATTTACGATAAAGATAGATATTAGAGGTACTTAAATAATATATACTTAAAATTAAAGACTACTTAGTATTACTAAACCTAGCTAGTATCTATAAAGGATAACCCTTTATAGAGGAGGAGCTAGAAGGGAGGCACTTAGCTAGTGCTCTGTTCTTAATTAGACCTCTTCCCGAAGATATAGTAAAACCGGATATATTAGACGCCTTTAGGGCAGATATTAAGATTAAAATATAGGATATTCTTCACTAGTATACGAACTTATTCTATTACGAACTCGGACGATTTAATAATAGAATTAATATATTAGTACTATTTAAGGAAGGCGTCGAGATTAATAACTTGAAAAAGGTACTTTTCCTATAATTATAAAGAGATAAGATAGAAATAGATAAAATCTTAGATCTAATAAGAGCTAATAGCTCTCTAGTACTAGTACTCCTTAGATAACTTTCCCTAGCTTCAGCTCTAGTATTCATTATCTATAGAAATAGAAAGCTAAGAGTTATAGTTAACCTCAGAAAAATTAATATGAAGTTAATACTTAATATATACCTATTACTTAAGGCTAATAACGTCTTATCTGCTATAAGTAGAGTAACGATTTTCTCTAATATCGACCTTACTAAATCCTTCTTCTAATAGCCTTTAGAACTAGTAGACTAATAGAAGATAGTATTAGTTACTATATATAAGGGATATGAAATACTTACTATCGTAACGATAAGTCTAGCGATAACTCTAGTATTCTTCTAAGTACGAATAGAGAATCTATTCTGCTAATACTTTTAGAAATTTATTATTATTTATATTAATAATATAATTATCTTTTCTATTATCTCGGAATAATATATAAAAGACTTAGATCTAGCGCTTATCTTACTAGAAGACGCCGGAGTTATACTAGCTCTAGGGAAATACTACTTCGCTTAGCTATCTATTAAAGCGCTAGGATATAAGGTATTTAGACTAAGGCTAAATACCTTAGAAGAGAAGATAGAAGTAGTATAATCTTAGGAATTTCTAAGAACCTTATCTTAATTAGAAAAAGCGCTAGGATTTTTCGGGTATTATCGCAAATTTATACTATATTACGTAGCTATCTCCTTATTATTATTAGAGCTTAAGATAATCGGATTTAAGAATATACTACGAGAGGGAGTAAGATAAGGTAGCTATACTAAAGCGATACTTATTCTGTTTCTATAACTAAGATATGAAGAATATACTAATTTGACTTAGTCTTAGAAAGCTAAATATTATAAGGATACTAAAATATACTCTAAGTAATATATAGATAACTTGCTATATAGGTCTAAATAAGTATTTGATATATTAAAAGACCGGCTTACTTTAGCGCTAACTCTTAAATTCCCTAACTTCGGATAGGACTTTATACTTTATATCGATAGTTCTAAGGAATTCGGATATAGCGTAGCTCTTTACTAAGTAGATAGTACTAACAGGGTAGAAAAGCTAGTCCTATTCCTATCTAAGTCCTTATCTATAGTAGAAATGAATTACTAGTCTACTAAGCTAGAGATAGGCGTATTAGTATAAGTACTAGAGAAGTTATTATAATATCTCGATAGTATAAATTTCACTATCTATACGGATTATTAAGTAATATTATCTTACTTTAAGGATCGTCCTCGTAAGAAAAGTAACTAATTAGATAATTAGTTTCTCTTCTTAGCTAAGTATACGTATAAGATAAATATAATCTATAGAGCTAGGAAAATATATCTGAACGCAGATACCTTAAGCCGGCTATAACGCTAATCGCCTTAGGATAAAAGAATCTAAGGACTATCGAATATAATATACGAGTTAAATAATAGAGATATCTTAGTTTTAAAAGTAGTATATTATCTAGTATAAGATAATAAAGTAATTTCATATTTAATATCTATATATATAGATAAATAACTAGTAATATCTATCTTACGCTAGCTTCTAATAGATAGAACTTTTAGATAGCTTTATTATAAAATGAAAACGGATTACTAAAAGTCTCCTCGGAATAAACGTATCTCTACTTTTAAATTATTCTAATTCGACGCTAGAATAAAGTTACTTTTCTTTCGGAACCCTAATAGGGTTAAACGTATATATATACCTGAAAAGTTAATTAAGAAGGTCCTTAGTATCGCTTATGATAACTAAGTATACGTAGGAGTATAGAGGATATATGATTTCCTAAAGGATAAGGTATTTATACGTAAGATATAGCGAACGGTTTAATTATACGTAGTATCTTATCCTACTTATCGAATAGCGAAACTAGGCAGAAGTCTACTAAACGGTATACTTATACTAATTCTACCTCTAATAACTTAACTCTATATATTCTATATAGACTTAATTATAGGATTCCTAATTTCTAAGGAAGGATACGACTTAGTCTTATTATTTATAGACTAGATAATAAAATAGATTAAGGTTATTATTAGATATAAGGATTAGGGAGGTAAAAACTAGGCTAAAGCTTATTATAAGGACGCGTATATAGACCTAGGAGTTCTAGAGAAGATATAACGACAGCTCACCTGAATATCATATGAGAAGAAGAATAGATAATAGGGCCCGAGTTCACAGGTATCCCGGCAGAACTAGTATCCGACCCGGTATAGTATCGGACTAGTACCAGTATATATATATAAGGTGCTTTATACTTTATCTCTCTTCTTCTTCTTTTCTTATCTTTTTATTTCCTTCGTAGTAGACTATATAAGATCGCTCTTAGCCTCCCTACTTATTTATTCTTACTTATATATTGCCTTAAGTCTTATATTATTATATTAAATAAAAAGATTAAGATAGCCGGAGATAGCTTACTATAATATCTTACTACTAAGTTAGTTATTTAATAACTACTTATATATAGCTAAGATATTAGAGATCTCTCGGATAACTATAAATTAGGGTTTAATTTAGCTTATTATAAATAGTATAATAGAGGAGGTTTTTGCTAATACTCTTTTAATAACTCTCTTAGTATAAAGGAATTATAGATAGATTTTAAAGAAGGTATAATAAATACTCCGGAACTTTAATCTTTATGTATCGCCGCTGAAATAGCCTTAATATACTCCTTTTTAAGCTACTATTATAGCTCTTAACTAATAAACTAGAGACTCCTCTAGTTCTAGGGGAACTTAATACGATCCCTCCTACTCTACTTCTGAACTTAATCTATTATACTCTTCCTTACTTTAAATATCTCTTATCTTAGAGAATATTAATACTTTATTAAGGAAGTACTAACTAAGAGAGAAAGGAAAATAAAAGCGAAATTCATTAGGAGTATAATCGCTAAGTACTTCTATTACTATAGGTGACTCGAACCTGATCTATTCCCTCTTATAATAATTAGCGGACTAAGAGGAAAAGAATAACTCTTTAGAAGATACTATAGATAAATTGATCTTTATATAAGATAAGTTCCTTATAGGGGTCCCTTGCTTATCTTCGACTCTTTTACTAGAACTAATACTATAATCTCCGCGTATAGTAGAGTTTAATAACTTAATAAACTCTATTCCGATATATAGTACTAAGAGAGAGGATACTATTCCTAATAAACTATCTCCCTCTCTAGGCGCCGAATCAGTAGAGTCACGCCCTAGGAAGTCTTATCTTATTAAGAAGATCCTGCCCTTAGATAATAGATTAGACTCTACTTTCTTCTAATAGAGAGTATTAATACGAGACCGGCTAGCTATAAATACCGACTATTACTCTACGGACTTCTCCCGGCGCGTTCTCTTATAAGAGCTAGTTACTAGATTAGCTAAGGAGTATCTTACGCCTTAGTACCTCGCTAACGAGTTTAAAACTAGCGATAAAATAATCTCTTTATTAGAGGAGAACTTTCTTACTAGTTTAGAGGAAGATAACTACTATAATACTTTCTACTACTTAGAAATATAATAACCTAGCTATATATATAAGACTTTCGCTGAGTTTCGTAATCGATTTCAAAGCGCTATTATCTAAGGTAAGGTTAAAAAGAAAGAGTAGTTCTTCTATATATAAGATAAGATTATACTATCCTTACGCGCTTTAACTCTTATTATTAAACTAACGTGGAATAAGGATTATACTTCTATAGTTAGATCTTTACTTTCTTTTAATACTAAGTATCACTATAACTCAGAACGTATTTATCCTAAGAAAGCTACTACTTAAGTATAGTACTATAAGCTTACTATTACTACTGCGACTACTACTAGTTCTACCTCTTACTAGTCCTTAAGCTTAGCTCCTTAATAAACTACTCTTATACTATACGTACGTATCTTTACCCTAGTATAGTCTAGTACTCCTTCCGCGCTAAAATACCCTGCTATCTCGACCGGAGAACCCCTTAGGTATTATAGTTATAGATAGCTCGGTTATATTAAGCTAGATTACCCTAACTTACTTAAGGTTTAATTAATTAACGAATTTCTAGAAGAGGATTAAGTAACTAAGGAAGTAGTAGAAGACGTACTCTCTGAATCTGGACTAATACTAGAGGGAAACGATAAGGCTTAAGTAAAAACTCCTTCTTAGGTCTATATAAGTATAATCTCTCTAATCTAGACCTTAACTCCCTGATAGGAGGTAAGTAATTTATATACTCGATTATAATTAGTATAAATAAGCTAAGAGTCTCTATAAATAGCTTAATCGATACTAGAGCGAATAGTTATCTATTTATTAATCGTACTCTTATCGGACGATTATCAGGGGCCCTTAGTATTAAAATCGAGCTATTACCTTATTCTATTCTAATACGTAGTTTCTAATAGTTTATTAGAACTTATATTACTTATTTTATACGTTTATACTTTTCTATTAATAGTAAGTGTATTTATAATTACTTTTTTATTCTCCTCGATTTAGGATAATAAGATATAATTATTAGTATTAAATAGATATAACGATTTCAGGTTAAGCTAGATACGCTCTACTATAAGCTATTATAGTCGGAACGCTATCTAGTTACTCTCTAATATAATAAGGAGATAATCTTAACTTTATTACTTTATAAACCTAGTATTAATCGATCTTACTAAATCGACGCTAATACGCGGGACTTAGCTATAAACTAGCTAGATTAATACTAATTATACTAAATAATAGCGATATAGTATATTAATATATTATCTTTACTCTTTAATTTATTTCCGCTTATTACTAAGGAATCTGAATCCTTTTCCGCTTTAAATTTATCGAGAAAGGTACTTGCGCCGAAACCTTACTATAAGTGCTTCTCTTAACTTCTAAGGATCTAGAAACTAGTTCTGATTTACTAAATTAGTACTATAGCTTTTTATTTTAATATAAAATATAAAAGTTCTGAATTATTCTTTACTAGTATCTATAAGATAGACTACCTCTTATAAGATTATCTAAATAGCGACTCTTCTAAGGATCCCGATATTAAACGACTTATAGCTAAAAAGCTACTAGAATAGTATTATACTCTTAAGGAAGCTTTTTCTAAGCGGGATTCTAATATTCTTTTGCTATATTACTTATACGATTATAAAATTATTCTAGAAGAATTATTACTTAATATATATTCGCTTTTATATTAGTAATCTATAGACGAACTATAAGTAACTAAAGAGTACTTTATAGAAAACTTAGATAAGGGATTTATCGAATCTAGCTAAAGTCCTTTTATATTACCTATACTATTTATTAAGAAAGCCGATAGAGGATTACGCTTCTATATTAACTATTATAAGNATATAAGATAAGTTCCTTATAGGGGTCCCTTGCTTATCTTCGACTCTTTTACTAGAACTAATACTATAATCTCCGCGTATAGTAGAGTTTAATAACTTAATAAACTCTATTCCGATATATAGTACTAAGAGAGAGGATACTATTCCTAATAAACTATCTCCCTCTCTAGGCGCCGAATCAGTAGAGTCACGCCCTAGGAAGTCTTATCTTATTAAGAAGATCCTGCCCTTAGATAATAGATTAGACTCTACTTTCTTCTAATAGAGAGTATTAATACGAGACCGGCTAGCTATAAATACCGACTATTACTCTACGGACTTCTCCCGGCGCGTTCTCTTATAAGAGCTAGTTACTAGATTAGCTAAGGAGTATCTTACGCCTTAGTACCTCGCTAACGAGTTTAAAACTAGCGATAAAATAATCTCTTTATTAGAGGAGAACTTTCTTACTAGTTTAGAGGAAGATAACTACTATAATACTTTCTACTACTTAGAAATATAATAACCTAGCTATATATATAAGACTTTCGCTGAGTTTCGTAATCGATTTCAAAGCGCTATTATCTAAGGTAAGGTTAAAAAGAAAGAGTAGTTCTTCTATATATAAGATAAGATTATACTATCCTTACGCGCTTTAACTCTTATTATTAAACTAACGTGGAATAAGGATTATACTTCTATAGTTAGATCTTTACTTTCTTTTAATACTAAGTATCACTATAACTCAGAACGTATTTATCCTAAGAAAGCTACTACTTAAGTATAGTACTATAAGCTTACTATTACTACTGCGACTACTACTAGTTCTACCTCTTACTAGTCCTTAAGCTTAGCTCCTTAATAAACTACTCTTATACTATACGTACGTATCTTTACCCTAGTATAGTCTAGTACTCCTTCCGCGCTAAAATACCCTGCTATCTCGACCGGAGAACCCCTTAGGTATTATAGTTATAGATAGCTCGGTTATATTAAGCTAGATTACCCTAACTTACTTAAGGTTTAATTAATTAACGAATTTCTAGAAGAGGATTAAGTAACTAAGGAAGTAGTAGAAGACGTACTCTCTGAATCTGGACTAATACTAGAGGGAAACGATAAGGCTTAAGTAAAAACTCCTTCTTAGGTCTATATAAGTATAATCTCTCTAATCTAGACCTTAACTCCCTGATAGGAGGTAAGTAATTTATATACTCGATTATAATTAGTATAAATAAGCTAAGAGTCTCTATAAATAGCTTAATCGATACTAGAGCGAATAGTTATCTATTTATTAATCGTACTCTTATCGGACGATTATCAGGGGCCCTTAGTATTAAAATCGAGCTATTACCTTATTCTATTCTAATACGTAGTTTCTAATAGTTTATTAGAACTTATATTACTTATTTTATACGTTTATACTTTTCTATTAATAGTAAGTGTATTTATAATTACTTTTTTATTCTCCTCGATTTAGGATAATAAGATATAATTATTAGTATTAAATAGATATAACGATTTCAGGTTAAGCTAGATACGCTCTACTATAAGCTATTATAGTCGGAACGCTATCTAGTTACTCTCTAATATAATAAGGAGATAATCTTAACTTTATTACTTTATAAACCTAGTATTAATCGATCTTACTAAATCGACGCTAATACGCGGGACTTAGCTATAAACTAGCTAGATTAATACTAATTATACTAAATAATAGCGATATAGTATATTAATATATTATCTTTACTCTTTAATTTATTTCCGCTTATTACTAAGGAATCTGAATCCTTTTCCGCTTTAAATTTATCGAGAAAGGTACTTGCGCCGAAACCTTACTATAAGTGCTTCTCTTAACTTCTAAGGATCTAGAAACTAGTTCTGATTTACTAAATTAGTACTATAGCTTTTTATTTTAATATAAAATATAAAAGTTCTGAATTATTCTTTACTAGTATCTATAAGATAGACTACCTCTTATAAGATTATCTAAATAGCGACTCTTCTAAGGATCCCGATATTAAACGACTTATAGCTAAAAAGCTACTAGAATAGTATTATACTCTTAAGGAAGCTTTTTCTAAGCGGGATTCTAATATTCTTTTGCTATATTACTTATACGATTATAAAATTATTCTAGAAGAATTATTACTTAATATATATTCGCTTTTATATTAGTAATCTATAGACGAACTATAAGTAACTAAAGAGTACTTTATAGAAAACTTAGATAAGGGATTTATCGAATCTAGCTAAAGTCCTTTTATATTACCTATACTATTTATTAAGAAAGCCGATAGAGGATTACGCTTCTATATTAACTATTATAAGTTTAATATAATCACTCGAAAGGATTTATACCTAATACCTAGGATTAATAAGCTCTTAACTTATATATCTAAAGTAGTAATCTTTACTAAACTAGATATCTGAGTAGTATTTAATTATATCTATATAGACCCCGAATCAGAGGAGTATACTACTTTCCGAACTCGCTTTAGATCTTATAAATATAAAGTATTACTTTTTAGGCTCTATAATAGACTTAGTATATACTAGCGATATATAAATAATATACTACTAGATTACTTAGATAATTTCTATATAGCTTACCTAGATAATATTCTTATATACTCAGAAACGCTCTAGGAATACAAAGAATATGTTAAATTAGTACTATAACGCTTAATAAATACTAGACTTTAGGTAGATATTAAGAAAAGCGAATTCTATATTACTCGGACTAAATACCTTAGATATATTATTACTACTAACGGAATCGAGCTAGATCCCGAGAAGGTAATACTATTAGTAGACTAGAAGTACCCCGAAATAGTAATAGCTATAAAATCTTTCTTAGGATTCTATAGGTTCTACTATTAATTTATTCGGAATTTCGGCCTTATTACTAAACCTCTCTTAGTGCTTACTCGGCTTATAGTACTATAGAATTTCACTAACGATTATAAGAAGTCCTTCGACGATTTATATTAATAGCTACTATCGGTATAGAAACTATACTATTTCGACCCTGAATTATAGACTAAACTAGAAACTAATACTTCTAATAGTATAATAGCTAGAGTTATCTTCTAATTATATGAAGATAACTAGTAGTATCTAATTAGATTCTACTCTTATATTCTTAATAGATATAAACTAAACTAAGAGATCTATAATAAGGAGCTATACGCTATTATTAAGTCTTTCCGGAAATAGAGACTAGAACTTATATTTTTATAACGTTATACTAGTATATATATAGACTATCGATCCTTAGAATACTTTATAACTACTAAGGTCTTAACTAGTAAGTAAGCTAGATAGATAGAATTCCTTTCTGAATTTAACTTTCAAATTATATATACGCTTAATAAAGATAACGCTAAAGCTAATATCCTTAGCTATAAGGAATAAGATCTAAAGATATAAGAATAATAGAAATAAGATAATAGATCTCGGGTTTTATTACCTCTAGACTACTTAGACCTTAGGATTAATACGAAACTAGCTAAGTATTATATTAATTAAATCAGTTATATATACCTAATATCGCTAAGGACTAATACGCTACCGGAACCTATATATAATTCCTTTGATTTAATTAAGAAGCTATACTAATTTAACTAAGAATTATTCTCTAATAAACGGAATATATTAGGAGATAGCTATATTATTAATAATAGTTTATTACTTTATAATAGTTATCTATACGTATAACGCTATACTTTGCTATATACCCGTTTAATTAGCGAAATCTATAATTAAGTTTCCTCTGCTTATCTAAATACTTATAAGACCGCCGAAATAATTTCTACTTATTACTACTAGAAAGGACTTATATTAGATATAAAATAATTATAACGACATAAGACTCAAGGCGGTATATAAGTAAGAATAAACGAGTAGGGAGGCTAAGAGCGATCTTATATAGTCTACTACGAAGGAAACAAAAAGATAAGGAAGGAAGAAGAAGAGAGATAGAGTTTAAGGCACTTTATATATATATTCTTGTACTAGTTTGATATTATACCGAGTCGGATACTAGTTCTGCCGGGATACCTATGAACTTGGGCCCTATTATCTATCTTTCTTCTTATATGATATTCAGGTGAGCTGTCGTTATATTACCCCCTCCCTAAGAAGAGCTTAACCCTAAGCTCAGAAGGTTATAGTTTATACTAGAATTAGTCTTTATTATGATTATTTTCGTCGATATTCACGTAATAGGCGCTAGCCGCTCTTTAGTAGTAATAAATTCTTTATCAGGTTCTGACTAGTTATATCGCTATAATAGTACTATATTAGTTATAGCTTCTAAATCGGGCGGTAAGCAGTATTTGCTTTATCTGTTTATAGTAAGAGTCGAGTTTAAGTAGGGCGTATAGTATATAAAGGAAGGGGTTTATTAATATTAGAGCTTTTCCTTTTTAACTGCGATAACTACTTTAACTTATAAGTTTACTCTCCTTAGATTATGATATAGCTCCTAGAGTAGGTATTATTACTAACTACTATAGTAGTCTGCTGTAATCTTATATATTAATCGACTTAATTAACTCTTCTCTTAATATAAGTAAGTTTCCTATCTTAGTTCTAGGGATAGTTTTAAGTGCGGTATAGGGGTTTCACGGATCTATAACGCTAACTCCTATAGTACTTTTACTAGTTCTTACTAGTGCTCTTTCGGCGGCGTATCGTATGTATTACTTACGATATATTCGCGCTTTCCTTAAGATAAAGTATAATAATACTCTTATTTTAGAACTCTTATACTTATTTAATAAGCTTAACTCTAAGCTTTATAAGTATTATTCAGCGTTAAAGAGTAGTTATAAGTATATAAGTTACTTAAATATAAACGTAGTTATATATACTAATATATTATAGTTACTTGATTATATTAATATAGAGTATATTATTTTATCCGGTTTACTTCTTAGTAGTGAAGCTAAGGACGCGGAGCTAAATTAGGGTAGTATTATAGCTACTTATAAGGCTATTAATCAGATCTATTATCTTGCGAAATCTGCTACTCTTACTATTATATTAGAGATTACTACTATATAATTAGCGAAGACTTAAGCTTTAAGGCGTTCTATAGAGAAGGTATTTAAGGAGTTAGAGTTTATTAAAGTAATAAGTTATAATCTTGAACCCTTAGATACTAGTATAATATTAACGCGATATAGGATTTAGATCTTCTAATAGTCGATTCAGCGGAGTTTAAGTTAATAGCTAAAACAGCGTTAAAGTAAATAAAGGAATTAAATAGTATTATACGGGAATTTGCGAAGAAAGCTATATTTAAAGCTACGATATCTAACGCTAGAAGAAAGAGGAATTTACTTTCTAGTTCAGAGATAGCGTTAGATCTAGATATTCCCGGACTCTCTCTAAAGAAGAAAGCTCGTAGGATTAGCTATTATACTTAGTCTATTACTAGGGCTACGTTAGCAGATTTAGGTAAGGAGTTAGATATAGTAGTTCTAGTTCTAGATATTCTAGATTTACTAGAAGCTCTAAAGAACTTAAGGGAGAAAGCTAATAAAGTAGAGATAGTTAAAGAAGTAGAGTTTTAGATATAGTATTATTACGGAGTATAATCAGGGGATTATTCTTAGTAATAAATTCTAATACTAGTAATTATAATAGCTTATTATCTTCTAAGTAACTATAGTTATCTATTTTATCTTCTTAGGCCTTAATCTACTGATCTAGTTTACGTAGAGGTCTAAGTTTACTTAGGTTAGTAGCGTAGAAGTCTCTAAGCTTATGCGGAGTACTTATTAGGTCGGAAGCGTTATACTAAGTTAGGTCCGGGTCGTAGCTTAGCTAGCTAACTTAATACTTTAGATTACCTCTTAGGAGCTATATAGCGAGTATATCTTATAACTCTTACTCTTCTTAAGTAGTAATAACCTCTAGGAGTAGGTTTAGTAACTCCTAGCTTAGTAATAAGTCGTCCGGGTCCTTAAAGAGTAATTCGGGGGCGAATATATCGTATATAGAAAATCCCGGGGGTAAATCTAGCTTATAGGAGTGTCTGATCTTAGCTAAGACCTAGTACAGTCCTGCCTAGAGACTAGATAGTTTCTTATTTAGCTAGTAATTCTTAAGGTTCCTTATAGAGAGAAATACCTTATCTCTAACTTCCTAGTTAATATCGCGCTATTTCGGGTCGGTTATAGCGCTTATCTTATGCTAGGTAGCTAGTATATTAGCTTTTATAACCTCGATAGCGGATTTAGTATATTTAGCTAGGGATTTAGTATCGGTATAGTTAAGCTTCTCTTATAGTATCGATCCGGTAGGTTACTTCTAGTCCTAGCTATTCCGTGGTAATATATTATATTTAAGGGTATATAGCGCTATACTAATAGAGTCGTAAGGTAGGGTTACTTAGGCGCGGTCTATTATCAGTAGTAGTTCGCCCTAGTTACTCTAGTAGTAATTAATAAAAGGTCTAAAGCGTTAGTTAATATATTAATTCATAATCTCCGTTTATCTATCGGTTTACTAGTAGAAAGAGGTAGAGAGCTTAACTTTAACTCTAATTATATAGTAAAACTCTTACTAGAAGGATAAGACTAACTAAGCTCCTTAGTTAGATATAATTAATTTAGAGGTATATCTGAAACGATATATTTATTAGATAAATAATATTACTATCTCGCGGGTATCGATATTATAGTAGTATAGTATTAATATAGAGTCCTTCCTTAGGCGGTCGATAAATACTAATATCTTATTAAATCCTTAGTTATCGGGCGAGAAGTCCTTAAAATCTATAGCTAGGTGCTATATAGGGTAGCTAGGTACCGGTAATAAGTGGAGGAATCCTTGCTATTTCGTTTACTTCGGATAAGAGTACTAATAGGAGCGGTAATTGCAAGTATACTATTTTATATCTGATACGAGTCCTTTCTAGTAGTAATAGGTAGAAATTATTTCGGTAGTCTTATGAGTATTTAGATAGGTAGAGGAAACTTAATCGTGAACTTCGCTAATTAAACGGGTATATAGTAGGGTATAGCGTTATACGTATAGATAACTATTATAAAGTAGTAAACTATTGTTAATAGTATAGCTATCTTTTAATATATTCTGTTTATTAGAGAACGATTCTTAGTTAAATTAGTATAGCTTCTCGATTAAATTAAAGGAATTACGTACGAGTTCTAGTAGCGTATTAGTCCCTAGCGATATTAGGTATATATAACTGATTTAATTAATATAGTGCTTAGCTAGTTCTGTGTTAATCCTAGGGTCTAGGCGGTCTAGAGGTAATAAAACCCGAGATCTATTATCTTATTTCTATTATTCTTATATCCTTAGATCTTATTCCTTATAGCTAAGGATATCGGCTTTAGCGTTATCTTTACTAGGCGTATATATAATTTGAAAGTTGAATTCGGAAAGGAATTCTATCTATCTAGCTTACTTACTAGTTAGGACTTTAGTAGTTATAAAGTATTCTAAGGATCGATAGTCTATATATACGCTAGTATAACGTTATAAAGATATGAGTTCCGGTCTCTATTTCTGGAAAGACTTAATAATAGTATATAGCTTCTTATTATAGATCTCTTAGTTTAGTTCATATCTATTAAGAATATAGGAGTATAATCTAATTAGATACTACTAGTTATCTTTATATAATTAGGAGATAACTCTAGTTATTATACTATTAGAAGTATTAGTTTCTAGTTTAGTTTATAATTTAGGGTCGAAATAGTATAGTTTCTATACCGATAGTAGCTATTAATATAAATCGTCAAAGGACTTCTTATAATCGTTAGTGAAATTCTAGAGTACTATAGGCCGAGTGAGTACTGAGAGAAGTTTAGCGATAAAGCTGAAATTCCGAATAAATTAATAGTAGAACCTATAGAATCCTAGGAAGGATTTTATAGCTATTACTATTTCAGGGTACTTCTAGTCTACTAATAGTACTACTTTCTCGGGATCTGGCTCGATTCCGTTAGTAGTAACGATATATCTAAGGTATTTAGTTCGAGTAACGTGGAATTCGCTTTTCTTAATATCTACCTGAAGTCTAGTATCTATTAAGTGTTATAGTACTAATTTGATATATTCTTTATATTCCTATAGCGTTTCTGAGTATATAAGAATATTATCTAGATAAGCTATATAGAAATTATCTAGGTAGTCTAGTAGTATATTATTCATATATCGCTAGTATGTACTAGGTCTATTATAGAGCCTAAAAGGTAGTACTTTATATTTATAGGATCCGAAGCGGGTTCGGAAGGTAGTATACTCCTCTGATTCAGGGTTTATATAGATACGGTTAAATACTGCTCGGATATTTAGTTTAGTAAAGATTACTACTTTAGATATACGAGTTAAGAGCTTATCGATCCTAGGTATTAGGTATAAATCCTTTCGAGTGATCGTATTAAGCTTATAATAATTAATATAGAAGCGTAATCCTCTATCGGCCTTTTTAACGAATAGTATAAGTAATATAAAGGGACTTTAGCTAGATTCGATAAATCCCTTATCTAGGTTTTTTATAAGATACTCCTTAGTTACTTATAATTCGTCTATAGATTACTAATATAAGGGCGAATATACGTTAGGTAATAGTTCTTCTAGAATGATTTTATGATCGTATAAGTAATATAGTAGAAGAATATTAGAATCCCGTTTCGAAAAGGCTTCCTTAAGAGTATAGTATTATTCCGGTAGCTTTTCGGCTATAAGTCGTTCGGTATCGGGATCCTTAGGAGAGTCGCTATTTAGATAGTCTTATAAGAGGCGGTCTATCTCGTAGATACTAGTAAAGAATAATTCGGAATTTTTATATTTTATATTAAAATAAAAAGCTATAGTACTAATTTAGTAAATTAGAACCGGTTTCTAGATCCTCGGAGGTTAAGAGGAGTACTTATAATAGGGTTTCGGCGTAATTACTTTTCTTGATAAAGTTAGAGTAGAAAAGGGTTCGGATTCCTTAGCGATAGGCGGAAATAAGTTAAAAGGTAAAGACGATATATTAATATACTATATTGCTACTATTTAGTATAATCGGCGTTAGTCTAGCTGATTTATAGCTAAGTCTCGCGCGTTAGCGTCGATTTAGTAAGATCGATTAATACTAGGTTTACGAGGCGGTAGAGTTATAATTATCTCCTTATTATATTAGAGAGTAGCTAGATAGCGTTCCGACTATAGTAGCTTATAGTAGAGCGTATTTAGCTTAACCTGAAATTATTATATCTATTTAATACTAATAATTATATTTTATTATCTTAAATCGAGGAGAATAAAAGGGTAGTTATAAATACGCTTACTATTAATAGAAAGGTATAAACGTATGAAATAAGTAATATAAGTTCTAATAGACTATTAGAAACTACGTATTAGAATAGAATAAGGTAGTAGCTTGATTTTAATACTAAGGGCCCCTGATAGTCGTCCGGTAAGAGTGCGATTAATAAATAGATAACTATTCGCTCCGGTATCGATTAGGCTATTTATAGAGACTCCTAGCTTATTTATACTAACTATAGTCGGGTATATGAATTACTTACTTCTTATTAGAGAGTTAAAGTCTAGATTAGAGAGATTATACTTATATAGACCTAAGAAAGAGTTTTTACTTAGGCCTTATTATTTCCCTCTAGTATTAGTCTAGATTCGGAAGGTATATCTTCTACTACTTCCTTAGTTACTTAATCTTCTTCCGGAAATTCGTTAATTAATTAAACCTTAGGTAGGTTAGGGCAGTCTAGCTTAATATAACCGAGCTATCTATAATTGTAATACCTAAGGAGTTCTCCGGTCGAGGTAGTAGGGCGTTTTAGCGCGGAGGGAGTACTAGACTATACTAAAGTAGAGGTACGTATATATAGTACGGGAGTAGTTTATCGAGGAGCTAAGCTTAAGGACTAGTAAGAGGTAGAACTAGTAGTAGTTATAATAGTAATAGTAAGCTTACGGTGCTATACCTGGGTAGTAGTTTTCTCGGGATAGGTATGTTCTGAGTTATAGTAACGCTTAGTATTAAAAGAAAATAAGGATCTAACTATAGAAGCGTAATCCTTATTCTACGTTAGTTTAATAATAAGGGTTAAAGCGCGTAAAGATAGTATAATCTTATCTTATATATAGAAGAACTACTCTTTCTTTTTAACTTTACTTTAGATAGTAGCGCTTTGAAATCGATTATGAAACTCGGCGAAGGTCTCGCGTATATAGCTAGGTTATTATATTTCTAGGCGGTAGAAAGCGTTATAGTAGTCGTCTTCCTCTAAACTAGTAAGAAAGTTCTCCTCTAATAAAGAGATTATTTTATCGCTAGTTTTAAACTTATTAGTAAGGTACTAAGGCGTAAGATACTTCTTAGCTAATCTAGTAACTAGCCCCTATACGAGAACGCGCCGGGAGAAGTCCGTAGAGTAATAGTCGGCGTTTATAGCTAGCTAGTCTCGTATCGATACTCTCTATTAGAGGAAAGTAAAGTCTAATCTATTATCTAGGGGTAAGATCTTCTTAGTAAGATAAGACTTACTAGGGCGTGACTCTACTGATTCGGCGCCGGGAGAGGGAGATAATTTATTAGGAATAGTATCCTCTCTCTTAGTACTATATATCGGAATAGAGTTTATTAGGTTATTGAACTCCGCTATACGCGGAGATTACGGTATTAGTTCTAGTAGGAGAGTCGAAGATAGGCGAGAGACTCTTATAAGGAACTTATCTTATACGGAGATTAGTTTATCTATAGTATCTTCTAGAGAGTTATTCTTTTCCTCTTAGTCTGCTAATTATTATAAGAGGGAATAGATTAGGTTCGAGTTACTTATAGTAGTAGGAGTACTTAGCGATTATATTCCTAGTGAATTTCACTTTTATTTTCTTTTCTCTCTCGGTCGGTACTTCCTTAATAAAGTATTAATATTCTCTAGAGTAAGAGACGTTTAGAGTAAGGAAGGGTATAATAGATTAGGTTCGGAGGTAGAGTAGAGGAGATCGCGTTAGGTTCTCCTGAAACTAGAAGAGTCTCTAGTTTATTAATTAAGAGCTATAATAGTAGCTTAAAAAGGAGTATATTAGGGCTATTTCAGCGGCGATATATAGAGGTTGAAGTTCCGGGGTATTTATTATACTTCAAAATCTGTTTATAATTCCTTTATACTAAGAGGGTTATTAAAGGAGCGTTAGCGAAAACCTCCTTTATTATACTATTTATAATAAGCTAAATTAAACCCTAATTCATAGTTATCTAAGAGATCTCTAGTATCTCGGCTATATGCGAGTAGTTATCAAATAACTAATTTAGTAGTAAGATATTATAGTAAGCTATCTCCGGCTATCTTAATCTTTTTATTTAATATAATAATATAAGACTTAAGGTAGTATATAAGTAAGAATAAATAAGTAGGGAGGCTAAGAGCGATCTTATATAGTCTATTATAAAGGAAATAAAAAGATAAGAAAGGAAGAAGAAGAGAGATAGAGTATAAGGTACCTTATATATATATGCTAGTACTAGCCTGATATTATACCGAGTCGGATACTAGTTCTGCCGGGATACCTGTGAACTTGGGCCCTGTTATCTATCCTTCTTCTCATATGATATTCAGGTGAGCTATCGTCATAATAATATACTTATAATTACCGCTCTTATTAGTACTCTTATCTAAAGTAAACGAAATAGTAAGGATTCCTCCACTTATTACCGGTACCTAGCTACCCTATATAGCACCTAGCTATAGATTTTAAGGACTTCTCGCCCGATAACTAAGGATTTAATAAGATATTAGTATTTATTAACCGCTTAGGGAAGGACTCCGTATCGATACTATACTATTATAATATCGATACTCGCGAGATAGTAATATTATTTATTTAATAGATATATCGTTTCGGATATACCTCTAAGTTAATTATATCTAACTAAGGAGCTTAGTTAGTCTTATTCTTCTAGTAAGAGTTTTACTATATAATTAGAGTTAAAGTTAAGCTCTTTACTTCCTTTTACTAATAAACTAATAGATAAATAGAGATTATAAATTAGTATATTAACTAACGCTTTAGACCTTTTATTAATTACTACTAAAGTAACTAGGGCGAACTACTACTAATAATAGATCGCGCTTAAGTAACTTTACCTTATAACTCTATCGGTATAGCGCTATATACCTTTAAATATAGTATACTACTATAGAATAACTAAGACTAGAAGTAATCTACCGGATCGATACTATAAGAGAAGCTTAATTATACTAATACTAAATCCTTAGCTAAATATACTAAATCCGCTATCGAGGTTATAAAAGCTAATATACTAGCTACTTAGCATAAGATAAGCGCTATAACTAACCCGAAATAGTATAATATCGACTAGGAAGTTAGAGATAAGGTATTTCTCTCTATAAGGAACCTTAAGAATTACTAGCTAAATAAGAAGCTATTTAGTCTCTAAGTAGGATTATACTAGGTCTTAGCTAAGATCAGATACTCCTATAAGCTAGATTTACCTCCGGGATCTTCTATTTATAATATATTCGCTCCCGAATTACTCTTTAAGGACTCGGACGACTTATTATTAAGCTAAGAGTTATAAAACTTACCCCCGGAAGTTATTACTACTTAAGAAGAGTAAGAGTTATAAGATATACTCGCTATATAGCTCCTAAGAGGTAATCTGAAGTATTAAGTTAGCTAACTAAGCTATAACCCGGACTTAACTTAGTATAACGCTTCCGACTTAATAAGTACTCCGTATAAGCTTAGAGACTTCTACGCTATTAACCTAAGTAAACCTAGACCTCTATATAAACTAGAATAGTAGATTAAAGCTTAGGAAGATAGAATAAATAACTATAATTACTTAGAGGATAATAAGCTATTATAGTTACTAGTATTAGAATTTATTACTAAGGATAATCCCCCGATTATACTCTATAATAACGCTATATCTAGAACTCTACTTCTTTAATTACTTCTATTTTACTAGTTTTCTCTCCTAAGTTCTCTAGAGCTTCTAGTAAATCTAGAATATCTAGAACTAGAACTACTATATCTAACTCCTTACTTAAATCTACTAATATAGCCCTAGTAGTAGACTAAGTATAATAGCTAATCTTACGAGCTTTCTTCTTTAGAGAGAGTCCGGGAGTATCTAGATCTAACGCTATCTCTAAACTAGAAGGTAAATTCCTTTTTCCTTTAGTATTAGATATTATAGCTTTAAATATAGCTTTCTTCGCAAATTCCCGTATAATACTATTTAACTCCTTTATCTACTTTAATACTATTTATACTATTAACCTAGATTTCGCCGAATCTACTATTAAAAGATCTAGATCTTATATCATATTAGTATTATACTAGTATCTAAGGGTTTAAGATCGCAACTTATTACCTTAATAAACTCTAACTCTTTAAACACTTTCTCTATAGAACGCCTTAAAGTATGACGACAGCTCACCTGAATGTCATATGAGAAGAAGGATAGATACTAGGGCCTAAGTTTATAGGTATCCCGGCAGAACTAGTATCCGACTTAGTATAGTATCGGGCTAGTACCGGCATATATATATAAGGTGCTTTATACTCTATCTCTCTTCTTCTTTCTTCCTTATCTTTTTGTTTCCTTTGTAGTAGACTATATAAGATCGCTCTTAGCCTCCCTACTTGTTTATTCTTACTTGTATACCGCCTTGAGTCTTGTGTCGTTACATAAAGCCTAAGTCTCCGCTAATTATATAGTAGTAATCTCTAACGTAGTAGTAAGAGTAGCAGATTTCGCGAGACGATAGATCCGATTAATAGCCTTATAGGTAGCTACGATACTACTCCGATTTAGCTCTATATCTTTAGCTTCGCTACTAAGAAGTAAACCGGATAAAATAGTATACTCTGTATTAATATAGTTAGGTAATTATAACGCGTTAGTATATATAACTACGTTTATATTTAAGTAACTTATATACTTATAACTACTCTTTAATACCGAATAATACTTATAAAGCTTAGAGTTAAGCTTATTAAATAAGTATAAGAGTTCTAAAACAGGAGTATTATTATACTTTATCTTAAGGAAAGCGCGAATATATCGTAAGTAATATATATAATACGCTGCCGAAAGAGCACCGGCAGGAACTAGTAAAGGCACTATAGGAGTTAGTGTTATAGATCTGTGAAACCCCTGTATTACACTTAAAACTATCTCTAAAACTAAGATAGGAAACTTACTTATATTAAAAGAAGAGTTAATTAGGTCGATTAATATATAAGATTATAGCAGATTACTATAGTAGTTAGTAACGATACCTACTCTAGGAGCTATATCATAATCTAAGGAGAGTAAACTTATAAGTTAAAGTAGTTATCGCAGTTAAAAAGGAAAAGCTCTAATATTAATAAACCTCTTCCTTTATATACCCTACGCCCTACTTAAACTCGACTCTTACTATAAATAGATAAAGTAAATACTACTTACCGCCTGATTTAGAAGCTACGACTAATATATTACTATTATAGCGACGTAACTAGTTAGAACCTAATAAAGAATTTACTACTACTAAAGAGTAGCTAGCGCTTATTATACGAATATCGACGAAAATAGTTATAATAAAGACTAATTCTAGTATAAACTATAACCTTCCGAGCTTAGGGTTAAGCTCTTCTTAGGGAGGAGGTAATATAACGATAGCTTACTTAAATATTATATAAGAAGAAGGATAGATAATAGGGCCTAAGTTTATAGGTATCCCGGCAGAACTAGTATCCGACCCGGTATAGTATCGGACTAGTACCGGTATATATATATAAGGTTCTTTTTACTCTATCTCTCTTCTTCTTCCTTCCTTATCTTTTTATTTCCTTCGTAGTAGACTATATAAGATCGCTCTTAGCCTCCCTACTCGTTTATTCTTGCTTGTATACCGCCTTGAGTCTTATATCGTTATAATAACGTAGACTGAGTATAAGCTTATATAATATCACGGCTATATATCTTAAACTTAGGGTACATAACTACGTATACTAGTAGTAGTTATTAGCTAACTCGTTAAATAGTTAGTAATATAGTGAGTACTTAATTCTTTCTAGAGTCGTTATACGCCTATATAACTAGTCTAGACTTCTCGTAAGCCTTCTATATACCTTTAAATTTTATCTAGTTAATGAATTTAGCGTTAAAGACCCTAGCTCCGGCTAGTAATTCATCTTTATAGACTAATTCAAAGATTCCTGCAGCGATTAAACTATTAATCTCCTTACGTCTTAACGCAGCGTATTAAGGTTCTACTACTAGGAAACTAATAAATAATTTATCTATATAATTTAAGTAAACTTTAACGTTATTGTCTCTGAATCGAATTAGCTTTCGTCGATCTCGATAAGGTTACTTCTTTAGTACTAGTATAAGTCGATTTAACTTAGTAGTACTAAGTGATAGTACTCCTAGGAGTAAAATAAGAGGTAATAAGAGTATAATTTTAAGTATAATACTCTCTAGTTCGTTAGAATCAATATCTTCTTCGTACTATAGTTTAATCGACATAAAGCGAAAGGTTATTAGTCCGCTATCGATTTCTACTATATAGTTCTCTCTATCTATAGAAATAAGTAGCTAAAGTCTATCCTAGAAGCTTTTCTCTCTCTAAACTAGTATTAGAGAGTTCAATAGAAGGTCTCTTACTACTATAGAACTAGGTCTATTTCGAGTATTCAGGGTATTATTAACTTACTAACGACTCTATAGTTTACGAATCTCTTCTATAGCTTTATAAAGTATAGTAGCTCGTTAGGAGACTAATAGCGAAAGTGCGTCTATCTCTACTATTCTAGGATATACTCTAAATACTAGTAAAATAAGTATAATTCTACTAGGTCTAGAAATATAGTTAATTACGTAGAATACTATCTATAGTACTATATCTTAACTAAGGTGCGGTAATTCCTCACGAATTATCGTATAAGCTCTCTTTAGAGGACCGTAGTATCTCTCTACCTTACTAATAGAGTAGTAAGCCTCTATAAGTATAACTTTAACTATAGAACCCTCTGTCTTAGTACTCTATACGAATTCTTTTGATTTAAATTACGTACTTATATCTATAATAATAAAATCCGGTAGTCTAAAGTAGGTATCTATCTATACTTACTTAAATCAGTTCTATACGTATTCTGCAGATATATTAGTAAGAAAACCTCCGTTCTGAAAAGTAGTACTTTAGTCGACTATATATAAGACTTACCGACCGTCTAGTTATATAATATCGATTACTACTTCGTAATTAAAGTATATATTATCAGTATCGTAGAGCTTGAACTTGAATCTACCTAGCGATCTTCCGTATAGCTAGTAGTACTTATAGAGCTTAGTAAGCTCCTTTAGTACCCCTGAGTTATACTCGTGACCGGCCTATTGTAGTAAATCTTCCAGCTTTCTTACTAAGGGGTATCCGAATCGGTAATAAAGTCGACGTAAATCCGTCTCCGTAAGTACTCTCGTATTCGACTAGAAGCACTCCGTAATATACGTCTTAAGTGACTCCTTCCAGAGTAAGAAGAGATAGCCGAATCTCCGTATAACTAGTATATCTCCCTGTAGCGTGATAAGTATATTATAAAGATTATCTAATATAACTCTAAGCTTATCTATATCGTCTAAATAGAGTAGAAACGGGGTATCTATAGCTATAACCTCAAATTGGATCTTTCTAATTAGAGAAGGTATAATTATTATACTAATAGAAGTAGCCTTACTAATACCGAATTTAACGTTTATTCCACGGGAAGGCAAGAGTTCAGCCTTATATATAGCCTTATAGGCTTCGTATTAACCTTTACCTACTATAGATACCTTTACTACTCTAGTATCGATTATAATTCTATGAAAAACTAACGAATTATATCAGGGGCTACTTATTATCGTCTCTATAGTTAGGTTCTCTTCTATAGCTTCTTCGGCAGTGTCTAATAGGTATTTAAAAGCCGTATTTACTAGAGTTTCTGTTATTAGCTATGCGGCTACTACTAAGATAAGTCCTATAGAAGTTATAAATAGAGCTTCCGGCTGAGCGTCGGAATCGTAGTCTATATCGCTCCCGGCTTCGCATGAGGTAAAGGTAGTAGCTATATACTTATCTTCTATACTCTTATACTCTGCGACGTATTATCTATATACCTTCTCGAAGACTCTTCTAAAGTTACTTTTGAACTTAGAAGAGTTCTTCGCCTTAAACTTCTCTTTAGCTTTCTCTCTTTCTTCTACTATATAGTCGAAGGATATATGATCCGTAGTATTATATACCTAGTACTTCTTAGTATTACTTTCCTTATCTATCGTATTTATCTTCTTCTCTTCTTATATTCTGAATCGCCCTTTACTATCTCTTTTCTCTCTGTATACTTATCCTTTATCAGAATCGCTTCGGAATTTTCGATTAGTATAGAAGGTAGTACTAGTTGCAGGGTATACGTGCTTATAGTTAATAATAGAGGTTCTAATAGAAGTAATCGTCTTTTCAGTAGAAGTTACAAGTTAAGCTAGAGTAATTTAGTAGGCTTCCGAGCTTTAGCAGGTAGTAATAATCTTATTTATAACGAACTTCTTATAGCGTAATTCAAAGGGTATATTATAATATAGCTCTCTAATCTACGTAAAGAGTATATTAAAGTATTCTGAAGTCGTCTTTCTAGGGTTCTTCTCCTTAATCGATTCAAGAGTAAGAAAGTTCTATATAGTTAGTGAAGATCTACTAAACTCCTCGCTCTTAAACTAATCTATTATATTCTTTAGTATAGTATCGAATTTGATAATAAGAGAGGTTCTAGGGATATTATTCAGACTATAATAGTAGTATTAGAGAGTAGCGCCTTTTAGTATTAATAGAAACGCCTTACTATACTCCTCCGGTGGAATCTCGGCTCTTAAGTAGGCGTCGTAGAATATTCTGACCTTACTACTGAAGCTATCTCTATCTCCTTTGAATTTCATCTCTTCTGGAAATATATAAGAGAAGCTGGCGATCTCCTTTCTATACGACTTCTCCTTCTCCTTCCGTACCGTATTATAGTACTCTCCCTCTCCTCCTCTAGTTCCTTAGTAGCTATCTCCTCCTCCTCCTCCTCCTCCTTAGTAGCCTTCTCCTCCTTAGTAGCTATCTCCTCCTTAGTAGCTTCCTCCTTTAGCTCCTCCTCCTCTACTCCCCGTATTCTTTAGTGTACGCTTTCTATAGTATCGCTACTCTTCTCTATTCTGGTTAGAGGAGGTCTCTTTATATTACTATACTCCTTCGGTAGAATCTCGGTCTTATTATAGAGGTTCGTAGTGTTCTTTATCAAAGTCGAATTCGCTAATAGGAGGTAAGCCGAGTGTAGTACGGCGTCTTTATTATAGTCTGTAGAACTCTTTCTTTAATCTCTTATATTCTAACTTATCTTATTAAGTAGCTATATTATTTATTATCTCCTTCTCTCTCTTATCTCGCTATTACTGCGCAGATATCTGCTTCTCTAGTACTAATAGGTTTAATACTATATACTATAGTCGTTTAGAGAGTATCTTTACTCCTATTATACTCTCTAGCTCCTTTAAGGTCTAACTACTACGTATAGTATTCTATAGAGTATATAGAAGCTTATATAGCTCCTACGCAGGTTCGTCGCCTTCTTCGATAAATACGCCTTTAGTACGTAAGGTGAATATAAGGTTATTATTTAACGATTTCTTAATAGACTTAAAAGAGTCTACTATCTAACCTTCGTAGATCTCCTTAAATAAGAAGTATAGGGGTCTATCTATATAGTCGGAGCTCTTGATTTGTCTAATAAGACCTTCTCCCTGTTTCCGTATAGTCTCCGGTTCTAGTAGGTCCTTGCCGGCAGGTATATCAGGAGCACTACCGGGAGCACTACCTTCGGTAGTATTATTATCTCTTACTATATTGAAGGTCTGATTCGTATGAGTATTTTGGTACTATTCCGAGGTTATTTAGAATAGTAGTTATAGAGTTATTCTTAAGTATTATATAGTAGTGGGAAGCGCTAGCGTAGCGCGTTCAAGTTTTGACTTCGAGTTTTCGGCGCAACTCAAAAGCGCGTTCTTTGAAGTCGGGTTGCGGTAGTAATCGAAGTACGTAGAAGGTAGGTATGTAGAAGGTAGGTACGTAGAAGGTAATAGTAGTATAATATACTAGAATTCGAATCCTTTGACCGTGTCGCAGGTAGAATCCAGGTAAATTATCTTAGTAATTCAAGTCAAATAGTATAGAAAAGACCGTGTCTTCTCTAGTACTTGAGCTATTACTATAGTAGATATCTCTACTCTTTAAGATTTACTAGCGCGCTCTTTTNATCTTAGTAATTCAAGTCAAATAGTATAGAAAAGACCGTGTCTTCTCTAGTACTTGAGCTGTTACTATAGTAGATATCTCTACTCTTCAAGATTTACTAGCGCGCTCTTTTTAGTAGTCGGAATTCTTAGAATCTAAGAATTTGACTGCTTTTAAAGAGTGAAATGATCTATGCGTCTATTGATTAATATTAGTATTACTCTGTCGTAGTACGTATAATCAAGTAGTCTGCGTGAGCCAAAGTATAGTGATAATAGTAGTAGTATTATCTGTTGTATCGTGGCTGTCTTTCCTAGGTAGTCGAGACTCCGTAAGGGAGATATATCTGGCCGGCTAAACCCCGGTGCAGATACTCGACTAACACGTGACTATGGACTAACATATGGACCAACAATAAGTTATTAGACTATATCTTAGGAACTCGCTTTAATACTAAAGGAGGACGTACTGAACTTAGTCGCTAAGTTCGAGGGCTCCTTAGTATATAAACGATAAATTATCTACGTGACGTATATTTTAGTAAATTAGCTTTATTAATATTTACCTTATTAATATTCCCGCCCT
Source organism: Rhynchosporium graminicola (assembly GCA_900074885.1). Taxonomy (NCBI): domain Eukaryota; kingdom Fungi; phylum Ascomycota; class Leotiomycetes; order Helotiales; family Ploettnerulaceae; genus Rhynchosporium; species Rhynchosporium graminicola. Next base: position 1,146,368 of record FJUW01000004.1, on the reverse strand, counting down.
ATTATTACGTTTATTTACTTCCTTAAGCTCCTTCTTATCTAACTTACGTATATAAAATTCTAATAATAATAATCTTATTATTATATATTAACTCCTTTATCTGTACTCTTGCTATTAACTTTATATTAACTATAATAAGAGTCTACTCTATCCTTCGTACGAATATACCGACTAATAATAATATACTAAGAACTCTCGACTCCTTTACCCTATTATCCTTAGTATACTTATTATCCTTTTTCACTTGACTAGTTCGTCGAAGTGATATTCTACGAATCTTTTAAAGTCTACGAGATAGATTACTTTACCTCGATATTAAGAGAAACGAATATAGTTTAAAGTATAAGATAAGCGGTATTATCGGAGTTACTCGAGATATCTTACTTAACCTTACTATATAGAATAAAGAGTTAGATAACCCTTACGAGTATACTAACCTAAATAGTAACTTTCCTTAAGTACTTTAATAACTATTTATACTCTATTATAAAGCTCCTAAAGATAAAGTATATTATAAGAACTAGCTTTATTTTTACTAACTTATCTAGAATAATAAGGAACCTAGCTTATATATCGAACGCCCTTAAGGTAACGTTCGCGTCCTAACTAGTATCTATCTAAGAGATTATCTAATCGGTATAGCTTATTATAATATATTAATAAGTAGTCTTTTTAAATAGTTCCCTATTAACTTTTCGCTAATTAATAAATACTTATACTCTTAGCGAGTAGCTTTCGGAGACGCTTTCTGCTTACGCTTTACTATAAATAACTTTCCCCTGAATAGTCTTATAACTCCTAATATAAGAATCAGATATATTATTTATCTTAATAGAGATATTATAGTTCTCGGAGGCTAGAAGTTTAAGGCTATTAATATTATAAAGGAGATATAGTATAATTAGTACTATTATTTTATAGAAATTATTATATAAGAGTATCTTAGAGATAAACTCCGCTTAGTTCTTTAAGAACTATAAGAACTAAAGAGATAGAAGAAAATCTAATAAAAAAGATTAAAGGAGGCCGGAGTAATAGAACTTACTAAGGAGTATAAAGAAGATATATAAGTAGATAGGAAAGTATTTTAACTAATTAGCGCTTCCTTAGTATTCGATAGTTTATACTAGACCTTATCTCTATTGATTAAGACTAAGGAAGATATTAGTATTATCGTAAGACGTAGAACTAATAGATAATTCATCCTCGATAACGCGCTAATAAAAGGGTACGATAGTTTAAAGCTAAGCTTTAAAATATTCCTATAAGTAATAACTTCTACTGCGATATATTATAGCGTATATATTTTACTTATAGTAGAGATAGAATATATATATAAGTTAATAAGGGACTTCCTCTATATACTCGATAGATCTCTATTAGATAAGGACTATACTAACTATATACTATATCTTCTTTAGATATTATATAATAGATATTCCTTAATAATTTAAGCTCACGTAGATACTAAAGCAGTTATCGAAGAATGTTTTCGCGCGCTTTAAGACGTACTAAACTCTATTACTATTCTGGACGCCTTACTAACTATATTAATTAGTACCTCTTATAGGTTTATAATCGTACTGCTTAGCGAGGTCATATGTACTATTGCGCTAGAGACAGTCGGGCTAGTATAGATCTTACGCCTACTAGTACTAGACGCAGTTATAAGTATAGTAGCTCTTCTAAGAATTAATATTAATAGACCGGGCTATTATATAGAATTTATACTAAGTTTACTATATTAGGTACTTTTCTATAACTTAGACATAACGATAGTAATATTAGGAATTTTATTTTATATTTTAAGATACTCTCTAACTTTACTTATATTTAAACTACGATAAGTACTAGTTATAAGTAATAAGATAGGAGATCTTATATTCTTATATGAATATCTGAACATATAAAGCCTAATTTTTCAGAGCGAGATTAAAAGTAGTATAGTAATATATTAATAGTCGTATTTAATTAAACCTCGTGTCGATATAGGAAATATAACGAATTTAATTATATCGTCCTTAGATTATAATATCTAATCGAAATTACTATTAACTCTTATTAACGATATAGAAAGATACGTAAGTATAGTTAACTATAACTAGTCGAAGGATACTAAGGGCAGAAGAAAGTCAAAGAGAACTAATAAGACTAACGTTATAAAACTAAACGGAAGTATACTAAAACGCTATAAGTCTTTTGTTTTCGCTCTATTATAACTCCTAATATATTAACCCTTAAGGCTAGGATATTATTAGAGAGTTATAGACTTAGTTAAAAACAGAATACTTTTCTTAAGAAAATTAATAAGTATATAAGGACTAACTCGTATCGCAGGAAATACGGAAATAATATATACTATTAAAGATCTAGTTAATTAAGAAAACTAAGGTAATATTATAAACGGACGCCTTTTCAGTATAATAGTACTAGATACCGAACCCTAACTATACGAACTAAGAAAACCTTACTTAAAGAAGAAGCTAATAGGTCTAGTTTTACTAACTACTTAGACTTTTAACCTTATAGAAGATAGCGATAAAGATACGATTATATTACTAAAGCTTACTAAATCTACTTTGAAAGGGAAAGGGAAGTAGGTAATTAGACTAATAAAAAAGCTAGCTCTAATAAAGATAGTCGTAACTAAGGAGAATAGGGATATAGAGGATATGACTTTAATCCTATAAATTATAACCGGGTCAAATTTTAATAAGGACGTATTAGATTTATTAGGGGAGAGTAATAGAGGAGATTAATAATTATTACTATTTATATTTACTATATATTACTAGTCGAACTGTCTTTTTTCTCTAGGGATAGAGTTTTTTATACTTAGGGGAGGGAGATATCACGGGATATTATTATAAGATAAGATAGTACTAAGTATATATCACGGGATATTATCACGAGATAAGATAGCACTAAGTACTTAGTGCTATTAGTTAGCTTCACTTAGATAGTTCCTCCTATTATAGCGATAGATAGAATTAAGACTTTTACCATATATATATCTCGGACGCCCCCTGACACAGACGTATGACCGTTCAATCTGCTACAAATCCTATGTTATTCGTAGCTTTTGCCAGGGGGCAAGTCGCCAAAACAGGGAGAAGATTACAGATACACCATGTGCTGCGAACGAGGTCTGCGTACAGCGTCTTACTGGGAACAAGAAACCTTACGCTTCATGCATTCCTATCGTGGACCTTGTATCATGGAGGACGGGTCCAGCACCGTTCGAGAAGGGCTGTACCAACATCGATGTCGCGGCCGGTGGCAGTCATTACGTCGGGACAATCCTCTACGACGTCAACGATAATCAGATCGAAGTCTCGAACATCAATTACCACGGAGAACCCGGAGATACCCCTGAAGGGACCGCTTCACAAATATCAATCCTCACTAGTCTACTGTTCTTATTCAATTTACGCACTTACATGCAAGGTAAGTGCCTGGGAAACCTGATCGGTCTACACTTATACTAACAGCAGCATAGTTTGTATAACTTCTGGGGGCTTCACGAACTTGAAAGCTTATACTTGGGCTTACAATTAAGCCAGGTCGGGAAGTGGGTTGGGAAGACAGGTCGGGAAGAGAGGTGGAAAAAAAGGTCGGGAAGAGAGGTGAAGACGGAGAGTGTGGATTATTACATTTCTTGTGAGGATCATGGAAGGATGATGTTTATAGATTTTACATTCTTTCCTTACAGTACTATCCGGCAGACGTGTTCATAGGAGATCTTCACTATTCAACATAATGGAAATCTTCATATCAAATATGCCAATTGGGCCGTCTACTTGAACTGATGGAGCGGTCTCGTTTTGCAGTCTGTGTCAGTCAACGTTTGTGTCTCCCCAGCGCTACTTTACATAGTTCGTTGTCTCTGCCTATATTCTTCTTTCCGAAACGACCTTGTCATAAAAAACCTGCTATTAGTGCCTATAGTCTACGAGACCAGCCTGAGGTCTTTTCAATTTCCAATGGCTCGATTCCCGTCATCTTAAAACCAGGGGTCTAGCAGCCAGCATTTATTTTGAACATGTGATCGATTGTTCCTAAGGGGTAAGAAAATACCGTCACACGAGATTGTTATCATTTTTATTTATCTGGCACAACATTTCACGTTACGCTGCGCTAGGTGTCGCTTATGCTTCTCATTTGAGAAGTAATTATTAGGTTGATCCACCTCGTGGCTATTGGCTGCTGCTGCTGCTTGGACCAATACATTTCCACAAGCGCGTGGCGATCACCCCGTCATGCCCTTCCATAAACTATCAACGTTGAGAGTCAACAGTAATGATCTTTGATGAGCTGTAATGATTGCTCATTTATCTTTCTCCATTCCATTCCGTTTCGTGATTGCGATTGTTTCACAGGCTACGGCATGAGTTTCTGGCTAATTCACAAATCCTACGCATACCTAGCTAGATTAGTACTTAGGGGGAGAATCTGTAGATTTATTCCACTTCCCCATGGGGGGAGATGGGCCGCGGCGGGGGGTTTCCCAAATAGAGAGTAAAGACTAGAATAATAATAGTCGGGTCACCTTCTGTTGCACTCTCGCTTACAGTCAGTCGGTAAAAGCAAGTGTCCCAGTAAAAGTAAGTGTCCTAGTGAATTTGCCCGCAAAACGTAACATATTACCTATCGAGCCTCGAAGTGAAATTATCCGGGTTTTCCTGTGGAATTTCCTTCAAAAAATTGTTAATTCAAGAGGCTATATCACTGAGTAGTTTTCTAAAGACTTAAAGAAGTTATATCGTACTTATCACCTTAGGCTTTCAAAGCTACTAGAAGCTTCTTCCACCCTCGCTTATTCCGAACTGTTTATTTTACAAGAGATCCCGGTTCTGCAAATCATCTTGTGACCTTGAATCAGATTTGTGCATTACGTGCGTGCTTGCAGAGCGGAATTCATATATATATATATATCGCTTTTCTAACAGACATACACTTATTTTCCCTAGTAATCATTGGGAAGGAGGGTCTGAACATGCAAGTACAATGGTCGGTTGAGAATGGTGAGGTGGCTCGGGGGTGGGTGTGATGTTGTTTGAAGAGAGGATGAGAAAGATCACACCCAATTCCGACATTTTCGAAAGGCTCATCGGTAAGGTTTAGACATTACTGGCAGTTATTAAATACACCACCATCTCTTAGCCTTCCTATCATCTGGCAACAAAACCACCATCACGTGAAGTTTCTCCATTCATAAGTTCAAAACGAATGGCCGACAACGCCATACCATGAGCGAAACCCGCAGTTGATATAACCATCCCAGATTTGCTGTTCTGTAAGCTCAGCTCATCCTATCATAACAGTACCGCCTCCAGTTTCTCATCCCAACTCAAGGTAACCCATAACCACCATTAACTGCATCCGCCAACTCACTTGTATTCGGTCTATTCTGCGCATACCGCTCATAACTATCAATATACAAATCGTCCAAACTCGTCGTATTCTTCACAAATTCATTATTCTCCACAGCATCGAGCCATTGTCCCCATCGACTGCCGGGCGGTGGGTCAGGCCAGCCGCGATAGTGTCTCATAACGCGGCTAAGGCGGATTATCCAAGGTGCAAATTGGATGTCGACGTAGGAGAGTTGGGGGCCGAGGAAGAAGGGCCCCTGGGCGTCGGCCATGTCGACGATTTTGGCGATTTCGTCTTTGAGCTTGGTGGTGTATTCGGCTTGTTTAGCGAATTCTTGGGCTTGGAGGAGGTGGTAGAAGGTGGGTACGATTTTTCGGTTGATCTGTGGTGTATTAGACTATGCTTAGGGACAAGATGTTTGTATAGACTCACATGATCGGACCAAAGTCTGCAATTGGCTCTAAGCTGAGGATTGTTGGGAGGGAGAAGAGGTGGGCCGGCGCCAAGGTCTTCGAGCTATGCAATTGTCAATAAGAGATTACACAGAGCAGAATAGACACGTACGTATTCCATCAAGACTGTGCTTTCACCACATCCCCAGTCTCCATGGCGAATGCCAGGGACCAGCCCTCGAGGATTGACTTCCAATAAAGCCTGAGGCTTCTTATATGGATCAACCTCGATGTATTGGTATTGCAAGCCTTTGGCCTCCATGGCAATCCAAACTCTCTGGACGAATGGACTAAAGGACCAATTAGCAAGGTTGTTCACACCGAGACTGGGACTGACGTCACAGACAGCCCAGGAGATCGTCAAGTCGCACTCACCAGAAACAGCTGCCGAAAAGCTTCAACTCATGTTCTTTCGAATGCTTCTTGACAGTAGCCAAAGCATTGCCGCTGGCTTTCTTATGGTATGTCTTCTGTTTTCCTGTTGTATCAGCCATTGTTCCATAATATCGTAGATGTCTTTGGACATTGGAAAGAGGAGAAATGAAGTTTGAGGTTCTGAATACTCCGGCAGTCCACGCAGGACGGACGCCGAATTTAGACCAACAAAGGGAAGCCATGATGATGTAAGTATGTGCTAAACACGCGAAAGGCTTTGGAGCGTTTCCAACAGACGACAACCCCAGACTATGGGATGGGACAAACGGACCGATCCTCTTGCAGCTCGCCAGATGGATTCTCTTGCTGCTCTATTGCTCCTGGAAATCCGGGGTGCAGCTGGCCCGTGCATAGACTCAATTCAGACATGGGAGGGGTATTATTGCACGTACCTGAGTTTTCTTTTCTTCCTTATCCTTCTTTATAGTAAGTCTCTGAATACTGTTTTTCTTGACTCTGTCGCTCTCCGCCAATTCATGCTTATGAGGTCCTGGCACACCATCGCCTTTGCCATTTCCACCGTTGCCGTTGACGCGTTGTATGGTGTAATATCTTGCTCCAGTTGCGCCAGGATGGCCTGCAACTATATTGTTATTGATGTAAGGGACACCGAACTGATTCTGTTGATTTAAAGCAGCCCCTGGCTGGCCTGGTGCGAAGAAATTGTTACTTTGTGTTGGATCGGACGGTGCTATCGGGCCTCCATCTGGTACGAAATCTGGCCGTAACATAGCACCTGGGAAGTATTCTGTGATCTTGATCTTAACATCGCAGAGATCTCGTTCTCTTGCCATCCGCTTGCGCTTCTTCTTGTTTGGGTCGGTTGACTTTGGTGTTCCCGGGGGTCGTCCTTTGAGTCGGCAGTCCCAATAATGAGAAACAAATGGCTTGCGCTTATAGCGCTGGGTTGAACGGTGAGAATATACATTGTCGACATGAGGGAAGTATGTTTGGAATCTAAGCAAGAGATATGAGTGAACTGATTCCCGTATAAATGGGATCTCGTAGAACTAACTCATCTTCACTAAGAGTGATCATTTCGTCCACATTGAACAGCCTTTGGCGCCATTCTGCCAGATTGGGAGGATCAACCACGACCTTAGTGCTGAGATGTCCGTTGCTCTTCTGATCGTTCCCATCCAGCGCGCCAAACATATGATCAATCTCCTGTAACCTAGGCATCGGACTATGCTGAATTGACCCCGCTGCTAAGATCCCGAACTGGCCACCATTGTTGTTTTGCGGCGTATGCGGACTGCCATTGTCCTGAATCTGCATTTGTCCGTGGCCATGGCCGTGGTCAAATGGATGTGAAGGCTGGAAGCCATGTCCATTCGGATCCTGCAATCGAAGCTCCTGGTGAAACACGGCATCACTGTTATTGAGGTCGAGGTCGAGTCCGCCTTGGGATTCCAGTGTATGGTGTCCTAAGTGAGGTTGCCCATGCTGATCATGCTGGATGGCTTGCGCAGCTTGTGGTTGCAGAGCTCTATATTGAGAGGATAGCTGCTGGTGAAGAACTGGTTCCGAGTCCATTCTGTTGCGACTTCTCAAGCACGGAACATTCCCTCGCGCTCGCAGTTACTCGGTGCTGCTTTATTATTCTTGAGATCCATGTGGGACAAATTGGTACTAGCCTCAAATGAGTGCCGAGGCTGCGATTCAGCGTGACTACCTGTTCAAGTTCGCTTTTTGAGTAGCTGCAATAAGCATAGACCTGGAATACACAGTTTCTGATCAATTCCAGCATGAACCCAATCAAACATTCACGAGAATACATTGAAAGCGCAAATCTACATTTCGATTTTGTCAGCAGTATGAGTCACATGACTGTACTTTCAGGGGAATAGTTATGGCCTTTCCCATATTCTCTTGCACCGCATGATGATACTTTGTTGCAAAAAGTTAATAATCTTTACAGTTAGTACAATGGGATATCTCTGCCGCATTAAGCACGCCCGCATCTAAATCAAGTCTTCCCAAAATTCAGACATTCAAACAAGCTAAGAGTGCTCATGGTGGTGCTCTTTTACGGTCCCCTCCGCCGGGTGTCTCTTCTCCAAAGTCTTATTGGAGATCCCGGGCTCGAACCTGAAAGTCGGGATAGTCATACCATATGACTGCGTTTTGCCATCCCTGTCATGCTGATCCTTCTCAACCCGGATGCAGACATCCAGACTTCCGTCAGCATATGTGCCGTGAGTCTCGCTGTTTGCAGCTTTGTGCTTCGTGCCAGCGTCGACCTCGCCATCGTGGAGCCATGAGTGACCATCTTTGGCTTTGGAGGTGGCTTGGTTGTTATTGGCAGTCTGAATAGCTGTTCCACCGTGGGAAACAGCTCCATTGCCATTGGCGACAGGATGTTGATGAACTCCAGCAGAGTTTTCGGTAATGACAGCCCAGTTACGACTTGGCATTGTGACGTGATTGGAATTAGACGTCTTGCTAGAATCACCAGGGTCCTTGTCGAAGAACTTCATCAAGGTCTCGTCCGTGTCATGGTCCAAGTGATGCAATTTGTTTCTCTTGGCAAGTAAGTTTGCAACAGCTTGTGGTGGGGGTTTATTGACAATGGCAGACGAGATGATATTGGCCATATAACGGTAATCATTGGCGACTGGGATCTGGAGCTTGGGGTTCGAGTAGAATCGCCCGACGGCTGCCAAGTGAACGTCACCGCCAAGGATTGTGATACGAGCTGAAAACTCGGATGCGAGGGCTTGGAGCTGGTGAATAAGGTAGAGTCGCTCCTTTTTATGCGTGCGAGCTGTGTAATGATCGTCGAGGTCGTCTAACAAGTCAACGCTGCCATCGAAATGATTGAAAAATCCACCACCTATGCAAAGTTAGTGAAACATAATGTCAACAAAGCTAGACCACTAACCGAAGCCGAATCTCTTATGAAGGAATTTGATGGGAGCAATGATTGGACTCGAGAAAATGTTTTCCAACCAAGTCAAACGCTAAAGTCTGTTAGTAACGTCGTAATGTAATTATCGAGATAACCTACAGGGTAGGCAATTGGGATACCCAGAAGAACGACTAAGTGCTGAATGGGAGAAGATGATGCCTGAGCCTCGCTGAGCTCCTTCCGTAATCTACTAAAGATGATCTGATATGTCTCGGGGTAATTAACTTGTTTACGGGTTCGCTAATTGCGTTAGTGAGTGAGTCAGAGGATGCGCTTGTATTGTTAAATCACCTCTGTCCTGGCATCGATACCAAAGAAGGCTATCCTGGCACCAAGTCTGGCGTAGATACTGCGGGAGTGCTCTACGACGTATGGCTAGAAGGCTTAGTAAGCTTTTTGGACGAGTAAGCTCTTAAAACTCACTCCAGGCTTTGCTCCAATGATATAGCTTGAATCAATGGTCTTCTCATCCAAAACGTAGGTGTTGTCAATCTGTCTCTGATCCAGACCGACTTTCTCATGTCCAGTGGTTTGAGGTGCATCTGGGCGATTTTTAGCTCACGTGAAGACTTTAGGGGCAGAAAGCTTACCAGTAGTGTAAGTGGAAGGAGGAGGAGCTAAATGATGTTGGAACAGCAGATAGTACTTGTTCGCAACACCACCAATCCCGCGGAAAACTGAACAACGCATGAAGTCATCTACATATGATCCAAATCCATCTATGATCTAGCGCGAAAGTCAGAATTGCCGAGTCACAAACACAAGACACTTACATCATGGTCATCCCATAGATTCAATTGAGGAATCTGGCCATTAGCACCTGCAAAGGGCTCGGTCGAGTACCTATCAATAATTAGCAAGAACGTGATATTTCCAGCACCACAACTTACCATTTTATGTAATTATTCACATAATATTCATCGCAGCTTTTTCTCAGAGATTCAGGGAATGGATACTCTTTCCTCTTGTGAGGATTGCTGATATCTGTCCATTCTCTCAATGGACCACCAACTCGAATACCATCATTGTATATTTGATCGCCTCCTCCAAGCCTGGTACGTGTCAGTAGCTGCCAGGATGACCCATGAACAAGATATCATACATTACATGGAAGGGAGCTTTGGCATGCTCTCGCTGAACGTCGTTCCACAAGCAGGCCCCACTGTAAGCATCTTCATCTGTACCAACACTGAAGCCATTACACGAATGGAACATGATCCTCATCGATTCGGGAATCGCGGGAATATAAAAAGATTGCTTGTCGGTCTTTCCTCCAGATGTGAAGGTAAGTGCTGGAATCTCATACTCAACCTTCAATTCTGCCTGCTGCATGGGAACCTGCAGGTCAAATCGCCAGAATGTGTTGTCGCGATCAGAATAGAGCTTGGTACCCCTGGATTTCAGCTCTTCTGAAGCATGCCCGTTGGTACTCACTCCGTTGGTATGCCCGCCATTTGTTTGTGCGCCGTTCTGTGTAACTTGATATTCGGGCTGCTGGAAGTTGCTATAGTCAACTCCATTGACAACTCCATAGTTGTCGCCTCGAGCTCGCTGGGAAGCAATGTTGCCATTACTTCCAGCGTTTTCTGACTGGCGACCAGCTGGCGCAGCCCTCAGCTTTAATTCAGGCACATCTGGGCTGTCTCCGAGTCCACCGCCCTTTGTAACCACCAAGACACTGCCGAACCATGTCTCGTTCTCCATGCGCCTGTAGTTGAGCAATGGACCGCATTTGACTTCTAATGATCCATGCGTCCCGTCCGCATGCTTGTCGTGTCCCACAGGATCATGCTGCGCGCTGTATGTTGGAGTACCGTCTCCATTCTGCGCATTTGCTGAGCCGGCGGTCCCTGGGACTCGGTCGCTATTGAGAAAGTCTGCCAGGTCCTTGCTGCTACCCTTCTCACTTGCTCCTCGAGGACCTGCATGCGCTCGAAAAGCTGACGACTCCTGATGACGCCAGCGATTTGCAGAGGCATGAGTGTTGGGGCGATCGGTCCCAATAAGAGTATCGTCTCGTTGGGGAGTGGCCATATTTACTTCGGTAGCTTAACTCGGAGAGAGCGTTCGAAAGAGGGATTGGAGGTAATGTATTGTCGGTGGAAACGGTGTGCCTGTGAAGGAATTATCTGTCTGCGCGCTTTCAAATACGCAGTTGACGCTGTGTGAGCGAAAAAGTGCTGCGGCGAAAGAGATGGTCAGCTCAGCTTTCACGACTGGGCAGTGCGGGAGGAGACGAACTCGACTTCCGGCATCAACAAACAATTTCCGAGCAAATATCTCAGAGCTATACAACTGCCACAACCGACTTGGTGCTCGACTATCTCTAACACCTGATTTTGAGGGAGGGTCGATTGATTGAGGCAAAGAAATCAAAATACGCATTATCATCGGATCATCATTGGAAATTAGTGCAACCTTGCAAGGCCGATCAAAAACAAGAAATGACAGAGAGCCAAGGGAAGCCAAGGGACCAAAGGCTGCCGGTGCCGAATCCTGGCAGAAGGCAAGGATAAGTGGCACTAAACTGGCGATCTCCCCTAGTTGCAGGATTTCCCTGCATTTGCATGAGATCTGATCCGCTACGGGCCTGGAAACCTTTTCTACAGTATTGACTCAACGAAATGATGAAGTCCATAAAATGCCTCGATACTTTTCAAGCAGGGCGGCAGGTATATCTCAAAGTAATATCTGATACCTCAATATCAAACGCCAGAGAACGTGTGTTTCGGCTCATAACTCAGATGTATATTCTTTTCTTGGTTGCGGCTAATCCAAATCTGGAAATATTCAAAGTATACTAAAAAGAAATCTCAAGCGGTAAGCTAGCTCGTCATCAGATGCACGGAAACTGAGAACCCATGCTTCAGTACTAGCAGAAAGAAACTGCTTCCATGCGAAAGGAGATACGTAACTTGACAGTTTTGGGACAACCGTGTGTTCCTCCGAAATCTTCAATCCGCCAAGTGGAAGCCCTCCAGACGCAAGCGAGAGGGTTTGTTTACACCTCTGCTGGCTTTGAATCAGCAGATTCTGAAATGAATCAGAGTCTGCAAATCTCTGCAAATCTTCAGCGTGTGTTCTAGAGTTGTACACAGTACATCGTACTCTTTATCAAGCACAGCCACGACTACAATGTCTTATTGAGTACCGCCCTTACAATATATGTCCGATGCAGCAGCTATCTGCTTGCAATCCCAAGTGTTGCTAGGGACCTGACGAGATCCCAGCAGACATAATGATATTCATAAGATACATTCCCAAATACTCCTACCAACCAAGGTATGATCAGTCGACTTGCCCCCCAGCCCACCCAATTCATTATCTCAAGCTCAAAGACAGCAAAGTCTTCAATCTTCCGACAGTCTGGCAAAAACACCATTTGGAAGACTTCAAGGTCTCGTACTGAAATTTTGATCTCCATTGAGTTAGCAATCCTCTCAATCTGCTAATAATTCTGTGAGTCTTCTGATCTGATCGTCCTCTGAACATCGATTAGCCAACAGTAGATAGTATCTCGTCCTTCTAAACCTACTATTGTCAAGATTTTGAATATCTTGCAACTATACAATCAAAGAGTGGAGTTGAATAAAAAAGTAGCTCGTCGGCCATACCATCATATGGGAAGTCGGGGGACCAGTCTAGAAATCTTGAAGTCTGTTTCAGTACGCAAGTGTATTAGGAGTCGAGGACCCTGGAATGATTCCCGTCCTCGCCTTGTCTTCGATAACAGCAATGTACTCTGGTATGTGTGAGGCAAGTTTAGCTTGCTTGATCCGTTCACGGGTTCGGACAAGTCCTACATGATCATTCGGTTCTATTTACGCCACGGCTCGCTTAGTATCAATATTATCAACAAATCAAGCAAAAAAATAAGCGAACAGTTATTTCAAGACGAGTGTGTGGCAAGTATGTCTACATTTCTTCAATAAATTACATCATACGACTATAGGTATATGCATATATACAACACCATCAGCAGTAATGGATTCTACAGCTTCCCCTCCTTAGCATCATCTGCAACTTCCACCTCATCCCTCCTCTCCACCTCCCTCTCCCTCCTCAGACTCTGCTGTTTCCTCACAAAAAACGCAGCCACAGTACCACTTGCATAACCGCCCAAATGCGCCCAATGATCCACAAGGACAACGGAGTTCCCCCTTCTCACTCCATAGACATCCATAGCAACGAATATAGCTAGCAGCATGATAGCCGAAATCGATGGCCAGTTCTCCGGAGGAAAGACACCGAACAGTCTAACCTTCTCATCAGCCTTCAGCAAGCAAAGAGTAGCAATGATAGCAGCTATAGCACCCGAAGCACCATTTGATGAGGCAATGAAACTATTACGTAACACCCAGGAAGAGAGAGAGAGGAAGCTGGCGAACACGCCACCGGAGAAATAGATGGCTAGAAAATTTCCGCGCCCGACTTCTTCGTGCAGACGTACGCCTACAAACCAGAGGAAGAACATATTGACGCCGAAATGGTGGAGCGATTGGTGTGAGATGACGTTGCCGAGCATAGATGCTGCGCGCGGGTAGCCGGGGAGGGATATGAAGTACTTATTCAGGATGCGGAAGGCAGGAGGAACATGCCAGGCTCCGAAGACGATGGCGTTGACGAGGATGAGACTGATGATTGTCGCAGCGGCAGGTGGCATGTCTGGCCAAGCTCGATTTTCTTTGCGTGGTGGTGTGTATGTGGTTGCGAAGAGAACGCAACCACCAATGAAGAGGACGGTGAATAGTCCTGATGGCCAGAGACGTGCCCAAGCGGTCATCTCTGGTGGCTTGTCTGGCGCCACTACTGCTCGTTCGAGATAGTATTTTAGACGAGGATTCTCGCCAGGTCTCCGGAGCTCGACTCGAGACTCGGGACCTGTTGTCTGTAGAGTCCCAGTGTTCTGCTCAATCTCGTCTGCTTGACCTTTTTTCTTTGCTTCGATTGCATCGAGCTTCGCTTCTTTGGCTTTCCGTACTCTATCAAACACCCCATCTCCATAGACATTCTTAGTATTGCCCGAATTTGGTTTCCAAAGACCGATCCTCTCAGAGTCCGAGACGATTTCAAGTTCCATGTCCGCCAACTCCTTCTGAGCTCGCAGACCAGCACACTGTATCTCATCCACGGGTACGTTTTCTCTGAGCCATTTCAACCCAACAGCAATATACCTCTTTTGGAAAGCCCCGCTCGTCAATGATGGATCCGCTAAAGTTCCCGCGACTCTCCGACCATGCAAGACCCTTAATAATCGGTTCGCAGAATTGACATCAATTCCCTTCCCAAATATCTTCATTGTCTCCTCCTTCGATAGCCATTTGCTCCTGAAGAGGAGGCCTTGCTCATCTTGGTAGTCCGCTGGTAATTCTTCGAAATGCGTTATTATGCGATCCTGCGATGCAAATGTCCTGATTCCTGCAGGGAGTCTGAATGCATTCGAAGACCGCCAGACTCTACTCGATGGCAGCGGTCCCAGAGCTGGAGCATCATTCAGTCTGAACGGCGAGGATAGTATCGAGAATTGCCGAATTGATCTTTGCGCGAGCCTCGCGGTAAGGCTGTCAATTTTATGACATGATTGGAAAAGGCTTCGAGGACGTAGACACGAAGTTCGTGTGCTTGCCGGCCAAAGTGTATTCATGCTAATGAATATCACCAAAACATGTTGTCCTTACAATGTGAGTTTTGTAAGCTCCTTGTCTGCGAGATCCGCGAGCTTCATGGAATTTTAGATTGCATGAAACCAACTGATGCCATCATCGAAGATGAACAAAAATTTTGTGCACAGACCAGCTTATGACGCCAAATTCGCGTCTCCCCTGCCTTGAGCTCTGGAGCTTCACCCCTCCTCTGAAAACTCTCTAAATAGACAGAGCAATAGATAAGAACAAATTTAATTCCAACCACACTCCACCACCCAAATCAATCACAAAAATGTCCTCAGACGCCTTGCCTATCTCACCCACAGCGTTTGCAGCTGCCCTTCGAGAGCTTCCCATATCAACTCTCCACCTGAAGGCCATGGAGCTCCGCAACAGCATAGCACACCTCGACTATTCAAACGAGCAACTCCGTCCCTTCGCCAATGGTACCGAACCATCCACAAACGGGACACCTGATGCAGACTGTGTGGAGGCTATTAGGGAGAATGAGGTCGTCATCGCGAGGCAGACCGAGAGGATACAGTTGTTGAAGGAGGAGGTTGAGAGGAGAGGTGCGAGTTGGAGTGAGTTTAGGAGTAAGGAGGAGATAGATGGGAAGATGGTCAATGGCGTTGGCGAAGAGGAAGGAGAGGGAAGGCAGGGCGTGAATGTGGGAGATGAGAGGGAGGAGAGGAGTTCAGCGTGGACTGATGGGACGTTCCAAACGGGGAGGATTGTGGATGGGGAGCTTAGGATGGATGGAGATGCGCAGGCGAACGGGACGGCGGTAAATGGGACTTCGAACCATACGGGAGGCAGATTAGACCACGAGGCTTTAAGAAGAGCTATGAATGAGAGGATGAGGGCTCTGGCCGAGGAGGGTGATGATGATCAGGGGATGCATCTATGAGAGATGTGCAGGCGCAATTGGGTTTGTCTTTAGACAGTGGCAGCATGGGTGGCGTTTAATACCAAGAGGGGAAAGGTTTAGAATGTTGTATTATGATAATCAGCTTCCACAAGTCTGCTCATTCATTCTTTTGGTCGTCTCTGCGACTTGCGAGGTTGGACTATTTTGGTACCAGTGAAGTAGACAAGAGCTCAAGTAAAATCCACAGAAGCCACAGATATTCAGAATCGCATCAAATCGTCTGATGTTAAACAAATCATTATGGGCATTTATGCTCGTTGATGCCTAGCTTCAAGTACCTACCATAGCACTTCAACAATCTCACCTTTTTGGTGGCCTTCATTTTTCACTCCATCAGACACGAATTTGGTCAGTGTCGCTGGTCCTCATGATCTTTCAAATTGAATACTCTTGTCATACAAACTATGAACTCAAATGCTACAGCCCAATGCACCCAGCCCAAACCATGAAGCCTGCAAACCTCAAGGCAGCTATCCAAAACCACCAACGCCGATGCATCCAGCACGCTTTATTCCAGCCTTGACCTGAACGCTAAATTAGAACCGAGAAGAGTAAAGAAACATGAAAATGAATGGTTGTGTTTGGAGGTGTTTGGCTAATTTGCAGGAACCAAATTTTCAGGTTCATCTTCCACAGTGGCAGGCCGCGGAAACTGGAACGTTGCTGATCCAGGGAGTTTTGCCGGAACATGCAGTAGTGTTACTGGCATAGAATTTGCTTGCGGCGAGAGTCGTTGGGTGGTTGATGCAGACCTGGTACTCATAGCGCTGTCTGAAGGCGCTGATAGTTCTCTGAAAGGAAGAACGTCATGTTGCTGCTTGACTTGAAGTACCTCATTGGAAGAGCTTACAATTGTCGCTAGAGCAGGGCGCGATATCTCTTCCGTTTCACTGCTCAATCCTGTTGTTGGACGAACAGGGATGGGGATATGTTCTACAATGTCCTTTGAACTTCTCCCTGAGGTAGATACCGAAATCGGTTGTGGCTTTTGCTTTCTCCTCAGTACAATGTCGCACGAATCTGATAATTCAACAGAGGAATTCTTCCTTCTCCTCGACAATTTTGCTTTTGATGGAGATGAATTTGGTTCAGGCTCTGTCCTTGCTTCTTCATACGGCGATTCGCCTCGTTGCAACTTTGCATCGACAAGTCGATCCGTCAACTGCCGACTGAGTGGTGGTCCATCATTTCCCCTCCGACTGCTCGTATTACTGCCCGCACGGTTTCTGTTCACCCGCTCCTTTCCTTCCATGACCTTTGCCGGTGGTGGAGGTTGTAGCATCCATCTCGTCTCGTCTCTACTGGCAGGAGCTGTACTAACTACTGGAGGATGCAAGTCATTGACTGGCGGATTCCTCGCATAATAATATGGACTTGGGTTATCTTCTTCTCGTATTTGACCGCTTTTGCTTAGCCGTCCTTCTAATAACCGACCAGCAGACGAGCCAGCTTTCGCAATGGCATCCATAATCCGCTGTCCCGGTCCCGGAATGTCATGACCCCATAGCTCCTCGTCTTCACGCTGGTATCGTTTCCTATTCCAGCCCTCTCCAGAGACCCGCGAATCCTCCACAGCTGTTGGACTGCTGGGAGTTTCCGAACTCATTGCAGTGCTACCGGCATAACTACTTCCTTGTCCTGCAGTATTTAGAGCTCTCTGACTTGCGTTCTTGCTCCCACCCTTCTTTGGCGGCGGGCCTGGTCCTAGCATAATCTCCTCGGTCCAATACGGATTTGTCGAGAACGGCGAGGGATGCCGATAAAGGCCTGGCTGTTCCGATTCCATTTCATGTTTCTCAGCTCGTTCCCTCTTCGCTTGTAACTTCGCTTTCCGTCGATGGCTGATCTTGGCGCAAGTGCTACAGGAAAGGATATAGAATGCGACCGATTGTATGGCGACATCGAGCGACATGATGGCTGGGAGGAAAGATCAAGCGCTGGGGTGAGTGTCGTGTGCTCGAGGGGCGCTTGGAGATTATAAATGCATTAGGATCTATTTCTGGGCTTTGTGACGTGGTGGTTTGGTTTAGATGTGGTGAATGCGGGTGTTTCGAGACGCGATAGGGATCCTCGACCAGGAAAGTACTCGGATATCCCCTGTGCTCGAGCTTCCAAAAAGCCAAGTAAACAACTGTCGATCCAAGTGCTTGGAAAAGTGGAGAGAGTATGTGGAAGTGTTGGTTCCAGGTTGTGTTCACCGATGCCCCACGCCTCGTAGGCACTGAGTCGTTAGTGTAGAGCAGCAATTCCGCGATCAGTTTTCTGTCAAATAGATCCTGGAAATAGTGAATAGGAGAGAGTAGTTGCAGGCGCTCGATGGATGTGGGAATCGGTATTAATGCTCAGTTGCCTTGTTTACGGTCTGGATGCTTGGAGTATTGATTGTCCAACGGGAACTGATCAGGGTCGTCCGTAAGAGCCGAGATTGAGTATGGAAAGGAATGTTGACCTGAAAAACTGGATAGAGATGGCGTAGAACCTATGAATACTGGAATCCCGGAATCCTGAAATAGTGGGAGGTCGAAATGATGCTACCGTCGCTGAGCTGAAGAGCGGGTATGCATGCTGTTACTTGTCACCTCCTGAGCGCTGGAATTATAAACGTGGGTATTTCAGAGCAACTGGGAACACACTAATGGAACAAGGGTCCAACCTGAAAGCTTACCGGCCCGCTGTCGTGGAGTAAATGATCAACTCAACGCAGCGATCTGCTACGCAACATGACATTTGCAGCGAAGTCTTCTAATCGGATATATAGGTAGGTACTTGACTTGCATGAAGAGGTTATTCAACAACCATATGACTTCTATTGCCATCCCGTGCCAAAGACTACAAATGCGAGACTTGGATAAGTGCCAACCCTGCAGCTGCCTCTTTAGGTAGGCCAGACTTGCCCCATTTAGCCTATCGAATGCGGGTGCGGGTGCGGGGGATTTAATCAACGAGGATATTAAGTACTTGGATGGACACGGATTTGTGCCAGACCTCGTACAAATGTATTATGTCTATCAGAAATTCAGGGGAACACACAGCAATCTTTTGACATGGCTGTCTGGCTGGCTGCTTTACCTGGGTATGATGTTCAAGTGAGCAAGATGGTAGATATCTCCTCCATGCTGATTGATCTCTGAAGAATGGATCCGATGGCAGTCCTTGACTTTATTAGGGCCGGGGTACTTGCTTGGCATGTAGGGTCCGGCCAGCCAGCCAGCCAGCCATAACATTTCACTGTCTCCACCAGCGCGAGCAACTTCTCGCCGCCTGTGGACGTCACACGCAGAGGAGTCAGAGGAGTCAGAGGGATCAGTAGTATATTTTTATTTGATGCTCACTCGGCATGATGGCCACTAGAGTAGCAGGAGCAGTCCAGATGTACAAAGTCTTGCCTAGAAAAATCCATCTGTGATGAGAATGAAATGCCTGGCAGCAGATCTCGGCCATTTCTGGGAAGTCCTCAAAGAGCAGGATACGAGAACGTGAACGGGCCACAAACGCCTTGCCGTGAAGAGGCAATGTAATACAGTGCAGCTGGCTTATGCAAACCCGTCAACCCCAAATTGCCATTATGCAGAAGGCATGCCGTCCATTCGGCTATGCGGAAACGACGTGATTGGCGTCCATTGTACAAGTGAAAGAAAATGCTGCGCTGCGGAAGTGAGCCAACAATAAGGACCAGAATGTGTCGCTGAGAAATCGTGCGGGAAATCGTATCAACGACGTATCAACGAAAGCAGTGCTGGACGATCTCGAGAGGGTGAAGTGCTGAATTGTCCAGGCAATAGGACGCAAGCAGACGAGCTCCAGTCCAAACCATTCTCAGCTCAACCTGATATCATAGACACATTACGCCACCTCCCACTCAGAGTCTTGAACCTCCTCTTCGCGCTCCACGATCTTTCCATTGGGCTCAACATGAACCGTGGTCATCTGCCACTTCTTGCCGGGTCCGGTAGGAGCAATGACTGGAGGAACGCCGAAGTCGTTCGAGTCGTCGTTGGAGCTGCTGGTCTTCTCATCCTTGGGGGCCTTGTTCTCCTTCAAACCCTGGTTCTCAGCCTTCTTCTTTCGTGGGTACTTGGCCTTCACCTGCTCCCAGTTGTTTGACTCCTCCTTCGCAAGTCTCAACTGCTCGTCCTCTGGAATGAAGGCAAGCTCTTGGGCCAGCTTGCTCTCGGATTTGATTTGCTCGACGGGCTTCGTGTCGACGTGTCCGTTGGATGGCTCGTAGGTATCAAGAAGCTCAAGCTTCTTGCTGGCGGGTATAGTGGTATCGTTTGTGGCTTGAACTGCGGGAGCTGCGGTCCATGCAGACGACGATGGAGCTTGGGAAGCCATGAAAGCAGAGCCGTCCTTTGCAGCTCGTCCCTCGGCCTCTCTAACGCTACGTCGATGGGCTTCAAGCTTGACCTTACGATCTTTCTCCTCAGCTTCTCGAATAGCCTTTGCTTCCTCAGCCTTCTTGCGGTTTTGCTTTTGCTTTTTGGTTTCTTGTACTTCGAAGCTCTGCTGCTTGACCTTCTTTGCTGGGGTGGGGTTGGTAGGTGCGGTGACGCGTAGAACAGAGGGGCCCGCGGCTGACTTTTCTAGCATATCGGAGACATCGCCATTGGTAGCCGTGGTCGCGGACAGCTCAGGGGAAGCGGCAGGAGATTGGTCATCATCGGCATCGGCTCCAGTGGTGGATGATGCAGTGCCGTTATCGGAAGCTTCAACGACTGGCTTCTCCTGGGCTCGGGTCTGCTTGACGGACTTTTGACGAGAGGAAGATTGGGATTTTGGTGCGTCAACTACGCCGTTTTTGGCATTCGAAAGCTGACGAGCAAACTCCAGATCGGCATTCTTCTCATCCTTATCGGCAGTCTTCGAAGATGAAGTACCAACGACGGTCTCCTCAATAACTGGCTTTGCTACTTGCTTGGCCTTCTTCTGGGTTGGCTTGACATCTTGATCACCACTGCTTAAGCCGCTCTCCTTCTTTGACTTTTTAGCCTTGGATTCTTTGCGAGGCTCACTATTCTTGTTTGCTTGCTTGTGGTTGATGCTTCGAAGGTTCTTCTGCTTTCGCTGGCCATTGACCCAGTAGTATGCTCCTCCAACAGCCAGAATGGCGGCCCAGCCAGCGATTGTCGTGGTGGTAGGCATGATGCCAAAAGGAATTCGAGTTTAGACGATAGTCCGTCAGCAAAGTCGATTGTGAAGGAAGTTGATTGGCGTCCAAAGTTAGATCGGAGTGACAGCAGAGATCGGTTATTCGAAACTTGAGCGGTGTTAGGATAGATACCTAATATTGACGAAAGGGACAGCTGTCGCTGACGAGCTCGAGATTCTTTGAGGAGCAAATGCAGAGACAATAAAGCCAAAGAGGCAAAGGAACGTGTAGGCAGAGATGAGTTCTCGAAGCGGAGTCAAGACGTGTTCGAAATGGTCTGGTCTGGTCTGGTCTGATCAGGTCAAGTCAGGTCAGGTCAGGACAGGTTGTCTGGATGTCTGTCCAGGGGATGGATGATACACGTGCGGCAGTGTGGTCGTTAGCAGGGATTGGACACGGCAGCCAAGGTTCCACCAAGAACGCGTAGAGTACCTACCTAGGTAGGTACAGAAGGCCAGAGAAGGGAGTTCTCAGCAAGGGATGGATGGCTTAAGAGAATTGAGAATAAGGAGGTGAGGTTGTTAACAGCTTGTAGGAGGTGTGGTGTGGCGTGGTATATATGCTACAGACTGGACTGTAGAAAGAAGAATTGACGCCTCGAATTGATTTTTGTTTTATTTTTATTTAGTGAAATATTTAGTGAAACCTGGTCTCGAAGATGAAGAAGATCCAACAAGAGAAGAGGTGAGTTCGAGGCCGCCGCCATCCCCGTCCCGTCCACCTGCCAAGTGTGAGTGGGCCAAGTCGGATCATAGTGGTACCGGACTCCGGACCACTCTCCTTATCAGCCAATTGGAATTCAGCTTGGCCACTCTGGCCGACGATTAGCATCACGCCGACTTCCTCCGGCATACCTACCTGCCTAATCGATTACGGACGGATACAGGAAACGAGAAGTGAATGAGTGAATACAAGCACAGGCCCAAGCACAAGCACAAGCACAAACCAATTACCAACAATAAAACAAGCATATTGCCAACGTCTTCACGGAGTACTAAGTAATAAGTAAAGATCATTTTTACTTGCTGGCTCCAAGAAACTTACTTGTGCCTTCGTTTTCGAACCAAGTGTTTCCTTACCTTCTTTGCATCACCATACGAATTTTGAAATAACCAAGAAAGCGTTACCCGCCACCCGCTTCACATTGCCTCTGCTTTAAAAATTATCTTTAAAGCCTTACGCGCTTCGGTGTTTGACAAAATGGCACCTCTCAACCGTATCATTATTGACACTGATCCTGGTTTGTCTTATTACACATTTTACACATCTGGCTCTTGCTAATGTTGTCCAGGTGTCGATGATGTCTTAGCCATTCTCTTGGCATTAGCTGCAAAGCCAGAGGAGCTCGATATTCTCTTACTCTCAGTCACTTACGGCAACGTGGAGGTCGAGAGGTATGTTTCCTCTTTGTTTCATAGAATCTGGCAACTAAATTCGATGCAGCTGTCTTCGAAATGTCGTTGCCCTCTTTCATGTCATCGAGAAAGAGAAGGAATGGCGAAGAGCTCGCGGCCAACTTGCAGGGTTTGAAGCTATGTCAGCTTCGAAGCCTATTGTGGCAATCGGACCTGAGCATCCTTTAGAAGAGACCATCTTGATGGCTGATTACTTCCGTCAGTGCTTAGATCTCTTATCTCGTGGTTCTTGAGGCTCAATCGTTGGGAGTATTCGGAGCTGTTTCCGACTTTTATTTCATCATTCAACCCGCCAAAGAAAGAAAGAGAGTGCTGACATGCTGTAGATGGTGTTGACGGGCTGGCAGGAGTTTCCCACTCGGTTTGTTTCTCTTCCTGAACTACACCGAAATCAAACTAACAGAAACATAGCATCCTCATCTATCTCCAGCTGATACCTGGAAGACTTTATTCCAGCCTCCCCAAGCTGGTGCTACAGCTAAAGACACCGCAGCAGCAGTAGAGCTTGCTTCCCCATCAGCCTCTTTCAAAGCATCTCAAGTTCCAGCACATAAAGAGATTCTTCGACTTCTCAAAGAGAACCCAGCAGACACAATCACTATTGTCGCCGTTGGTCCTCTCACCAATCTGGCCTTGGCCGCCGCCGAAGACACCGAGACCTTCCTGAGGGTCAAAGAAGTCGTTGTGATGGGAGGAGCGATTGATGTTTCAGGTAACATCACTCCTGTTGCCGAATTCAACACCTACGCCGATGCTGTTGCAAGTGCCCGTGTATTTGCTCTCACTTCACCAAACCCTGCATCCACCATGCCTCCCGCACCGAAGGATTTAGAGCCACTTCCCCCTTACCCAAAGAAGCTGTCAAAACTTCTTAATCTCACACTGTTTCCACTTGACGTAACTACTCCTCACGCACTTCACCGCTCGCTTGTCGTAGATAAGCTTCAACCCTTGATTCAAGCAGGTAGTCCTCTCGCCGAGTGGACAGCAGCTTTTGTACTCAAAACACTCGAGAAGATCGAGTCACTTACAAGAAAGCAAGCCGATCCTGGTCTCGAACTACACGATCCTTTATGTATCTGGTACATGCTAACTCGGTCCGCACCCTCATGGATGTTGGCGCCCAAGGCCCCTGAGGATATTCGTGTAGAAGTCTCGGGACAATGGACACGAGGCATGCATGTCATCGATCGCCGGAACAGAAAGAAGGCCGGAGCTCCAGATGCGCAAATTGCAAGCCCTGGAGCTGTGGATATTACCAATCCTATGGAGCAATTGACTGTGGCTCACCCTGAAGCGGAGATCGAAGAGGATGCTCCTGGTGATAGTCACAGCTGGCTTCATGCCAACAAGGGGAACAGGATTAACAGGATTGTGTCTTCCCCAGGAGAAGACGCCTTCGGTCCTTATCTACTGGAGCGTATCTTCGGTTAGAGAGGTTTACGACGGGTTTTGTCTCTAAATCTATTCTGCTCTGCGACGTGTGGAACACAGAGCATGCATTATGCGTTGACTAGCCTCTCAGGCCAGTATTACGAGAGATGCTAGACTATTTATCAAACATGACATCAAAAGCAATGAAGCCTCTTGACATATAGACCATGATGAACAGAAAAGGTGCTACCTTCACCACTTCTTGAATTGAAAGCAGGTACCTACGAAATAGAGTTAGTGACATGTTAAAATGAACTACGTTTTGATTTAGAAGATCTATGCTTGTGACCTTGCCCACCTGCTGATTTCCCCTAGTCTGATACTAAAAGTAGGGCAGATACACTAATAATCGTGCAATTGTCATGAGAATAAAGCTTAACTTGGAATTACATTCACACTCACAACCCGAACTCTAGTGAAATTTTGTCTAAGTCCATAAGTTTTTCATATTCTTTGAAAGCCCATTTTCGCCCTTAACGCCGAGTATGCAACGATACCTATTCATCGATTCGTCGATCCTGTATCTATCATTTCTGAGACCTCTCCTTGATTTGCTCAATCATGTCGCAAAGTGCCTCCAAAATCTCTTCCGGCATGCTCTCCTTTTCACAAAAGAGGCATTTCTTCCCACCATCCAGTCAACCAACCCACGATCCGTCCCTTACGAATGCTTCACACCGCCCACCACCGCGCCTCTCACCTGTAGCCAATCGATACTATCATCCAATTCCTCATCTACCAATCCAACTACCACGACATTGTCTCCACGAACAAGGTACAGGCCATGTGGGACTTCGCTCGAGGGTTCGGGGTCAACTGGTGGGCGGATGATACGTTCGATCGTTTGCGAAAGTACCTGTGAAACACTCTTGTTAGATGCTATGATGGAGAAAGAGCGTGCCATATTGTAACATATGGCCAAAGGGTGCAATGGAAAAGTAAACTTACCAAGTTCGTCATCTGATCGCAAGAAAGCAAAGTGCCGACAAGTGTTCTCGAATCACTAGTCAAGACTAATACCTTCTCTATCCAGCTGTCAGAACTTCCGCTGTAAGCTATGACGATACACTGATAGAGCTAGCAAGCTCGAGAGGGTTGAAAGGAAGTAGATGGAGGGGGAGAAACTCACTGTTTACATAGTGCTGGAGAGACATGATTGTGGATGCGCGGACAGGCGACTCGCTGCCGGCTGGGCGGCGCGAAGATGAGACGTCTTGTTACAGATTGGACGAGGTGCTAGATTCGGGGAATATTGTAGTTGTGATGATGCGGGGTGAAGATGATGCGGATAAGTGAAGCTTTACAAAATCCACAGTGTAAAAGTCCGTGCGGACAGAGAGGCTGAAGCCTCGTCCTTGTTCGCTTCCAGACGACAGCTCCCGCTGCGCAGCCCAACTCGAAGCTCCCCAGTCCACCCTTCGAGCAATTCGAACAGCAATTCGAACCACAAGTCAATTCGCGCGACTCTTAGTATACCTCTCGAAAGGGCATCAGAGGCAGAATCAAGCTGTTATTGCGCCTAATATGTCGTACTTCTTCTCGACCCCGGTGGATATCGATATTGTACTTGAAGATGGAGACGATAGGCAGATGGTAGACATGAAGACGGAGAAGGGCAGGAGGGAGAAGGCGCCGCTATACAAAGACGGAGAGTCGGTCAAGGGCGCTGTGACTGTGAGGCCGAAGGATGGGAAGAGGTTAGAGCATACAGGCATCAAGGTGCAGTTTATTGGCACAATTGGTAAGTCAACAATGAGAGCATAGGCGGGGGAGCCTGGAAATAGGCGCCTGTTTGGCTTCTGTCTTGGAGATAGCTTAAAATATCCGAATGGTTGGCTAATGGCATTATAGAAATGTTCTTTGATCGAGGAAACCACTACGAATTTCTATCTCTAGGACAAGAATTAGCCGCACCAGGCGACTTACAACATCCCCAAGCTTTCGATTTCAACTTCAAGAACATTGAGAAGCAATACGAATCCTACAGCGGCATCAATGTACGACTCCGGTATTTCGTGCGAGTAACAGTCTCGCGGCGTATGGCGGATGTGATCCGTGAGAAGGATATCTGGGTATACTCGTACCGGATACCGCCCGAGATGAATAGCTCGATTAAGATGGATGTCGGAATTGAGGACTGTCTACACATCGAATTTGAGTACTCGAAATCGAAATATCATCTTAAAGATGTCATAGTTGGTCGGATTTACTTCTTGCTGGTTAGATTGAAGATCAAGCATATGGAGTTGTCGATTATCAGGAGGGAAACCACTGGTGCCGCGCCTAATCAGTATAATGAGAGTGAGACGTTGGTAAGATTTGAGGTACGTTGAACCCCAACCACATGGAACGAACTTTCAAATTAAGAGCCTAATTTATGATCTGTAGATAATGGATGGCTCTCCCTCCAGAGGTGAAACGATACCTATCCGGTTATTCCTGGGTGGTTTCGACTTAACCCCAACTTTCCGCGAAGTCAACAAGAAATATTCCACTAGATACTACCTCAGTCTGGTTCTTATCGATGAAGGTATGTATAATTTCGACCTGACAACTTTTGCTAATGTCTCATGCTAACATTGAACAGATGCACGACGTTATTTCAAGCAATCCGAAA
The DNA here is from genome assembly GCA_900074885.1 of Rhynchosporium graminicola. NCBI lineage: Eukaryota > Fungi > Ascomycota > Leotiomycetes > Helotiales > Ploettnerulaceae > Rhynchosporium > Rhynchosporium graminicola. Next base: position 1,120,003 of record FJUW01000004.1, on the reverse strand, counting down.
TCGTTCTCTATCGTCAAGCACCCGAAATCGCCGCAGGAGCCGGTCAAGTAAGCATTCCAACCTCAATCGTGATTCTTAGTAGCGAACCTTCAAGACGCCGTAGAACAAGTGCTAATATGTCACACAGCAGACCGCAATCACAGGCGCTCCACCCCCAGAGAGAACACCGATCCCACAGGCGTAGCAGATGTTTGAGAGTGATGAGAGGAAAGGCCAAGACTAATGGAAAGAAATGGTAATTACCCATTGACAATTGTAACATAGACATGTAGCCTCCTTGGCTAGCAAGGAGGTTAATACGCAACGAATAAGACCGGTATTGTGGACTAAAAGCAACAAAGAGCAGTATCTTGGTGAACTCACGTTATACCTTCTCTCACTCAAGAGTCAAAGCTAGCTCCATGGTTTCACATCTACTTCCAATATGCAAACGCGAACCTCGAGGTATCTCTCCTATCTAATTTTACACAATAGCTTGCAGGGAATAATCCCGACTCCAGAATACGCCTGCCGCCGCAATCTTGCCGTTTTGTTGCTCTATTCCACGCTTCTCATCCATGTCCACGGCCATATCACCAGGAACTTCCGGCACTCATTATAAAACATCCATTTCGTCTCCATCCACCCCAAACGCAAACTGATTATTCTCAATCGCCGCAATCCGATCCAGCTCCGCTTGATACGCCTTCCTCACATCCTCTAGCGTAACAACTTTCCTCTTAGGCGGCGCGGTCTTGCCCGCTACACTAGCACCATTCGATTTCTGGTGCGATTCTTCAGAGAGAATCCACGCTTGCTTAGGATTAACACAACTTAGCACATTGATCAGCGAAACATATTGTCTCGTAACAGGCGTCTCAAGACCATCATCACCAATCATCTTATCGCCCTCTCCAGAACTCTGGAGCTTCTGTAGACGTTCGAGAGAGATGGCTGCTGCGCCGCGGAAATCGCTGTGTTTGATGCGCCATGCGTAGAGGATGTTATGGTAGGGAATTCCGGCGTTGACGTCGACTATGCTTTGACATTTCTGAAGGAGGATGGAGTCTACTGTATCTTGTAGGCTGATAAAAGGAAGGTCGACGAGTTGGGAGGCGTAGGGTGTTTCGCACATCTTGTTGACGAGGGTACGGAGAGAGGAGTGTTGGAGGACCGTGTCGGTGAACAGAGTTAGTGTTGAGTGGGCGATTTCGTAGCGGGCTGTTTGGATGGCGGCGTTGAAGAGACGGCTATGCATTTCGGTGCGAAGGCTGGGCAAATGAGGGTCGTCTAAGTCGGGTTTGATGAATTGTAGAGAAAGACTGGCGAAGTCTATGACATAGGAGTAGTTTTTTTCCTTGTCGAACAGTCCCACGATGTGAGAGTAGTATGCAGGTAATCCAGCATTGAGAAGTCTCTTTTCAGTTTCGTCCAAATAGCTAGCACTTCTATGGCCTGATCGCTTTTTTTGGTCTGGATATGCTATTTCTGGGTCAGTGCATGAGATGGGACACGATACTAGGCTCAACGTACCCATACCGAATGCAGCTTTCTTGAAGAGCATTGCAGCTGCCGACGCATCGTCAGCGGCAAGGTATGCTCTCCCCTGGATGTAGGTTGAGAATGCATCATGATCCCCGAATCTGGACAATTCGATTGCGAGATCAGCTCTATCCTGATTCAATAAAAAGCATTGAATCAAAGAAGGCGATGTTTCGTAGAGGTGGCTATCAGGAGCACAAACTTCTAGAATCGACTGCGTCACTGCTGAGGACATGCTTTCACCCCCTCGTAAGTCTAGTCCAAACAAGTGGCGAAAGACTCCCTCAAATACAGTCACCATCCCTAGACTTGCGGCCACTTTCTTTGTAGAGCCAGAGCTCTTCTCTGTTATTGAAAGCGATCTCTCAGAACTTGGTTGTCTGAGGGTAAGCTCAGTGCTGCATAGCCAACGGAGCAGCTCCAATTTCTTCAGGAGCTTAATAAGAGCATCAAATACTGCAGCGCTCTCAAATTGAATGCCGTCCTCAGTATGGTTGATCTCGTTCTCTATGAGAATTAAGAGCAGCAGTTGTTCGAGGCAGGTTCTTCGATGGATGCTAACCGTTTCCTGGACTCCTCTAACCAATAGCTTATTCCCGAACTCCGCTAGCTGTTGGACAAGAGGGCGGTCGAGACCCCCAGATGTGTTCAATAATCCGAGAATACTACTATAAACTTGAGGCGTAAGATTTTTGAAATGACCACCTAATTCTGTCTCAAGCTGATCGTACTCATCATTTCCAATTTGATTGGGAAAGTCGCACTTCTCATAGAGATTTCGCATCCTTGCCGTGGCAGTTAGAGATGGCTCCTGGAAGATCTCCTCAAGTAACTGAGTGTCGCAGGCATGTATAAATGGCTCTGACAGGTCCAACAGGGAGTCTCTGAATGAGCCGGCAGCCCACAAAGGCCAAGCCACATATTGCTCCCCTCCTGAAACTCGGGGCTTGTTTTTCAACAGCTTTTCCAATGGGCTACAATGTCGAATCGCAGTAATGCCATCAGCCAGAATCACCCACGGCATTTCCCCGTATGGATCAATCGCCATTGACATGGCTTCGCCACGTTGCTTGTCAATCTCCAAGAGAAGTGCGAAGAACCTTTTCCAGTAATGATGAGTCGCGATACGAAAGGAATCGTAGTCCAGTTCGCCATCCGATCCCCGGCTTAGAGAGGCTGTCGCTGCTATCGTGGCACACAATCTTTCCGGGAGCGCGCCAGACTTTGGGGCAGCGCCCTTTGTGCCCAGTCCACGCGAGTATATAGCAAGACATGTCTCGATCGTAGCCACAGTGAATCTTCCAGGGGCAAGAACAAATTCCAGCCAAACATCGGTCCAATCAGAAGCATCACCTAAGCATAATGAGGGCTCCTTGACTACACGCTCATTTTCGTAAACCGTAGCCTCCCATCCGTTCGCCCAAGTGTCTCGTAGAAGCCTGTAGTCATCACTTTTCTGGAACTCCAGACGATGAAGGTAATGCGCGACATTGTTCTTCCAAAGTATCCAGATGGTAAAGTCGTTGGGACTGGTCGAATGGTTTAGAACGGCGAAATCACACATAGTCCAAATCTCAGTTGTAGGCGCCGGGGGCTCGAAGACATGGTCTTCAAATAGGTCAACTAAATCGAGGCCTCCATCACGGCTGGGAGCGACGCTCCAGAACTTGAATTGTCCACTGCCGAGAGGAGAGTACGTAACGCACAGTGCACTGTTGCCGTTTCCTTTACCATATACTTTTACTAACTGCGATTGAGATGGATCGATAATCTTCTTCGCCTGCTTTGACTGTTCGGTTGGATCCAGCTCTTGGCCCAGCATATCCTTTGTGAATGCCAATTTCCCCGTCGAAAGATTCCATACACGTATGCGGTGGTCGAGACAGACGGTAAAAGCATACTGCTTTCCGTGTATAGAGACTCCGGGCGATGCTATGGATGTGGCAGTGGCATGGTCCAGGTGCTGGCCGCCGTACACAATTGTAGATGAATTATTGAAAATCCGCATGGAACGAACATGCAAGCCCCATCCACCTTCGTTATAGTGTATCTCCTTCCAAGCAGAGCCTATTAAATCTTAGCATTCGGTAACAAATAGCAGGAGAGAATGGCCTACCATCTCCGCCAGAGCCTCTCCCTAATCTCAAGAGAGCACCATCTATCGTGGATATCAAGAGCTCGTCTGCGCTTAAAGCAACCAGCCTATGCGGAGCTTTCAGGCTGAACGCAGCTGATGAATATGTCTTGCACCAATCCCCAACATTGTCTTCTGTGCTTACAGCTCTTCGGAAATGGTCTGGGCGCAAGGTGAGGGTGTAAAGCTGTTTTGATTCCACCAAAATGAACACGCTCAAGACATCGTGCTCCTTAGAATCCGAGAGGGCGATACATCCAGGCTTGATAGCACTCGGGAGGGTCAGACGAAGTGTAATGTTCGCATCTGCGACAGTACTAGGCTTGGAAATATCCACGGATTGAATTGACAGCACTTTGCCATCTTCTAAGATCCTCCAAAGAAAGCTTCGGGGTGACTGGTGGTAGGTTCGATGGTAGATTGAAGCTTCGGAAGCTAGATATCTTGCTCTGAAAGCATTCTCATCCTCTGCGACGGGTACATCCACGATATGTGGTCGTTTCTGGGTAGCTCTTAAAGAGTATGTTGATGCGCCATGGCTAGGCAAACGAACTGCAACCGTACAGCCCTGGGTCGTAGACTCCAAATTTAACCGTATCTCTTTGTAAGAATAGGTCGGCAATGAAGGTTCCATCTTTTCCCCATGAAATCTAGCCGTAGGTGGGTCGTGGTGTTGATTCTACGATGTGTCGCATTTCTCGAGGTTGAGGTTGGTGTTTGGTTGACGCGGCGAACTTTGGTCGCGAAGCTTTTTTGATTTGGCGCTCGCTCGCTAGGTACGTTCGTAGCTACAATATGACGGGAGCTTCAAGTCCTGGGTTCCAACTCAAAAATTGTCACTTACTAAAGTCATCAAATGTTCACATGAGCTCAACGTATTCCATTGTGATTTCATACAATAAATTCGCGAATTGAAAACCTGAATACTGAATTGTTTTTCAGTGCCTGAAGTTACGAAACTACTTGAAGATGGTTTCGCACGTCGTCACACTACTGGATTCCGATCAGAAATAGCGATGGAAAACATTTCAATTATTGCAGGCACATTCGGCCTGATTATGCTATCTAACTCGTTTATACAATGCAAGTCTTACGGATGTATCGTGCTTCTTGTAATCAAAGCCCAGCCCAAATGCACCATTCCCATAACCCACGTAAAGTTGAAAATAGCCTCGTAGCATCGTGAAGAACATTACTGCCCCTGAAATAAAAATGACACCTTCATCATGCTCATAAAATCCTTCTCAATGGTCCTTCTCCAATTCCTTAGGGCTTGGGTCGCCAATTCCATCCTCATTAATGGCGAACAGACAATCACTCTCTGGCAGGCAGGGACTATCATAAATCTTGCAGATTCTGGTCTCTCCTCGACCCTTCTTGAGACTCAATCTGGTAGTACTGGCGTGAGCGATAATGTTTCCTCCAATTGGCTTCTTAGGGTCAGGGTTGAACATGGCACTTGGACCTCCGTCAACCTGAGCGACGACCTGGTTTGTAATGACGACTGCGATTCCAAACTCGTCTGCCAGACGCTGGAGTGTACGCATGAACTTAGCCAGGTGAGTCTGTCTGGAAGACAACTCTCCTCTGCCAACGAAGTCTGTTCGATAAAGCGCTGTGGCGCTGTCCACAATCAGGAGGGAGAAGCGAGTCTCACACATCATAGCTGAGGCTTGATTGAGTAGTTGAAGTTGATGATCAGAGTTGTAAGCGCGGGCATAGGCAACATTATCGAGCACTTCCTCGCCCGAAAGACCATAACGATTTGCCACAGCAAGAAGACGGACTGGTCGAAAGGTTCCTTCAGTATCGATATAAAGACATTTTCCCTCGCCTCCTCCCATGTCGAATGGAAGTTGACAAGTGACTGCAATGGTGTGGCAAATCTGACTTTTTCCAGTTCGGAATTCTCCAAAGATTTCAGTAACTGATCCAGTTTCGATTCCTCCTGCTAGCAAAGTGTCGAGTTGCTTAGAGCCTGTGGTGATTGATATCAACTCGCTTCTCCGCTGATGCATTTCCGTGGCAGTCGTAAATCCCATAGGAACAAGCTTCGATGCTTTGAGATGTTAGTGATGCCTCAATTACCTCAGGCATGAGTGCCTACCTTCGGTCAAGATCTTGGTCGCCTTCTGCTCGGAAATACCCTTGATCTGCTCCAGAATCCGCCGCGGTGTGTATGCAACTGACTCGACCGTATTGTATCCACCCTCAACGATCAGTTGGATGTCTCTCTTTGTGAGTCCAGCAACACCCTGGAGTCTTGTCAGACCTGTCTAATAAAGTACTTGACCGTGTAGACTTACTTCTAGTGCTGATAGCGGTGTAGGTGCACCAGGGCCACCAACTCCCATCTCTTCGACGCCAGACTGCGATTGTTCTACCTCATCGCTAGCCATCGTGGAATCTGTAGTTCTTCAAGCCTGGTGGCGCGTCGACGAGAAGGATAGAGAATTTGTCGCGTTGCTCAGTACGGCGCGGGGTTGAAGGCGAAACTGCGTCAATGTTAAATTCAAGGAGAATTGAGGAACCAGGCAGGATAAACTACCCCCTCGTTGTTTGGTAACCTTGAATTGTGATCAATGAGTTCACGGCGAAATGAGAGAAAATAGGAAGTGCTGACGGATTGTCGAAAGAGGAAGGACCCGACGCGTTGCTGTGCTTTTAAGGTACTTATAGCGATTGCCTTGGATTTCATAACGCCAAAGCACGTGATGTACTCTCATTTCCTTGTATTGACTTTCGGGTTCCTACAATTGCCAAAAAATAATAAAATGGACAATATCCCCTTTCCCTTATGGGAACGAACCCGTTATTGATAGAGTGGACAGAGTGTTCTATTTTACATTACACACTTCGGTTTATGGAATGCAGAATTCTCCTCCTTTCCTCTCTAAATATTCGGCCTTCCATAGGTTGTATGTTTTGAAAACTAGACCTGATCTTATCCGCACGACTGTAGCAGGATAAAGACGGGAGATGGTAGGCTTTTTCATGTTATTAGACCAGACTTTTTTTCGATTGAAAGTTTACCCTACGTTCAGCTCCCCAAATACATAAAGACTTGAAGCTGGTAGGCCCGACCCATCTGCTCGTAGAAGCCAGTTCACATCTCTAGCATGCCACTTCTCTTTTCACACAGCCAGCAGTCGTCATTCCCGCTATAGCTATACTGGGCCGTTCGGGAATCCTGTTGACTTGAATGTTCCCAAGATCTGTTTGTAAACATCGTATTGCTGGAAGCAAGTGCTGCCTGCGTATCTGCATTCAAGTCGGGCTGCACCACCTAAGATTCATCCTTTAGCTTCTAAACTCGAACTATCACGGTTTCTCAGATGAACTAGACGGCCTTCCCCCCATTGATAGCCTTGGCTTCTTTTGCAGCTTTCCCGACGTTCTCCTTCCTCCGGCATCGTCATTATACTCAGAGCCCTTCCATTCGGCTTTTTTCGACCCTCTAGGAACTCCAAAGGTTCCTGCTGGTAGAACCTCGAAGCCCGAGTTGACATTTCGTATGGATTTATTGATGTGGAGCTCGCCGGGAACAAACGGCGATGATATCCGCGTTACTGGTGTTGATTGTTGTGGACCAGCTAGCCAATCTGGGTGTACTGACGTCGGCGGTAGGTTTGGCTTCATTTTGGGTGATTCTAACGGGCTCATAAATGGGGTAGCGAAAGGATCTGATAATTCCTCGCTGGGCGATTCGATAGGAATGATGGCATATTCCGCTCTGGAGGTCTGAGGTGGCCCAACTATATTGACAGGTCTCGCTGGTGCCACTGTTGACAAGCTTAGCGAAGCTATGTCAATGCTTGGCATTGAAGTCAGGAGTCCTTGATGAGAGCGGTCGTTGGCTAAGATTCTTTTGTGTGAGAGAGTACTATCGGATTCGTATGAAGCATTCGGCGAGCGCTCGTTATCTGCAGCTGATGATGACTCGCCTTCTGTGTCGAGAGTGCGGGCGCGCTGAGGATAATGGGTGTGAACTTTCTCCTTTGACTTTACTTTGCCTTCCAATTTCCCAAGTGTATCTTCGTCGTAAATACCATGGCTACCATATCGGCGGTGGGAAGCTGTTCGCGGTTTGTACGAAGAAGGGGATCCCACTGATTTCGGTCGGTCGCCCATGGAGTCCTGGACTTGGTATCTGCCGCTGAAGTTGCCATTTCCGAAAAGGGACGTTTCCTCTCTCAACAATGGTCCCAGAACTTCACCCCTTGAAAATTCAGAGATATCGGCATTCTTGCTAGACTCTGAACCTGACATCTTATCCGTTGAAGTACCACGGAGGTGACCAAGCTTGAGTCGAGTTGGGTTCGGATTTGCTGTCCGAGAGATCCAGATTCCATCAACCTGTACTCCGCTTTGGACTGCTCTGATACCGAAGGGAATATCGTGACTCTTTCGGGATTCAACGATCTGGCCGCTGCTCCTTAACTGCTGGATTCTTGCCCTTTTCTCCTCGTCGACAAGTTCCTGCCTCTGTACAAGCCTATTTCTCCATGAAAGCTTAGAATAGCCAATAACAATAACCGCGGCGATAGCCAAAGCTAGAACCTTGTTGATTATTAGTAGCCTGGCCTTTTCGATGACTGACCTGCCACTCACAAACGTCATCTGCTCCCACAGTTCCCATGAATGGAAGAACATATTTGTGGAATATTCGGTAGCCACGCGAGCCTTTGAGACGCTTAAGTAGACTCCGTGATCGAGGGATCGTAACTGTAGCGCGGCCGTCAGATGGAAGGTATTTCGAGAATGTGTTTGAGGTGAGGTCTGAAATCGTTACCCAGTGGGACAGTTGATGGGGCTGCCTGAATTGGCAAGAACAAACGCCGACCTCAAAAAGACTGGTCGCGACCGGGAGTGATTACAGCTTTTTTCGGACGAAGAATATCAAAGCTGACGACACAAGGTGACTCAAAACGAGTTCAATTTAGTCCGAACCACCTACGCAGTGCACGAAACGTGTGTTCCACTGAGGTTGTCCTTAACATGGACTTTGAACTCGTGCTGATATATGATCGAGGGGCCTTGATGACTGTGATCAACTGCGATGGATACAATATATACGATCAGAATCGAGAAGAGAGTTCCAGAACCTTTCTTCTTTCTCCTTGTATCGGGTAGCTGCAGAGCGGTGATACCAACAAACTTAACAACCAGAGATCGACTGCACTCATGATCGAATAGTAGGACAGCACATTTGTGAATTCGGCCCATTAGTGACTGTAGGGAAATAATGTATGAAGGTATGACCAAACCATTCCTCCGCTGGCAAATCAATGAAAATGCTACAACGCAGTGCTAACACAACAACGCGTAAAAGCCCCTAAGATGAAATAATAACAGGGAAATCAACATAAAGGAGGAACGCGAAGGCCCTCTTTGGAGGTTGTCTCCAAATGGCTTTTTGGCGGGAAGATAAATCAATACAGTTCTGCAACCATCATACGTGAAGGTTCCGTACCTAGGCCACAGAGCCTTGCGCCAAACAAAGACCCAGCCCTCAAACCCCAACATCCATACCATCATGAGAAGATCTGTTAATCTGCCTTTCAACAGAAAAATATGAGCATATTCAGAGGTGTATTTCGGTGCATTGGTATGGATCTCAGCTCTCTTATTCCAGCCACCTTGGACTCTGTCCGCGTCAGCTTTGGGTGTGAGCTTCTCCGGACCATATTCTTCTTCTTCTCATGGTCCTAGAACCAACAGATCATACAGTCGGCTTTCATAAGTGATCCATGCGAATACCGAGTGCTGTGGCAGTCACTGGCCTCAGTGGCCTGGAAGGCGCAGTATATAAAACACACTGTGGACGCCTTCCATTTCGAAGCATACTTAAAGCCACTTACATCCCATTTGCTGGCAAGCTCTCAATTCCTGATTCCGGTACACCAGGACATCATGTACGGAGAACCACTGGGAAATGCTTCGGACACAGCTTTACCTCAAGACCTTCGGAAAGGAGTGAATCGAGCTATGAGTAATCGTTGTTTCTTTCCTGATTCTTTCTGATCATGTAGTTCATCATTAGCCAAGATCAGATACTCGATTGCCAGCAAAAAGGACAATAGAGAACTCTTCAAATCCGATCTCTATGCTAAGGGGGCATTTTCACCACTGCTCCAAGCGTATGCACGTTTACATTTTGAGGCATGTCATTCCTACTCCGTAGACTTTCAAATAGCGCGCGCTCCACGGAACGAACCTTGTAACACTTCCCCACGTCCATTTTTTGGGTGTTCCTCATCTTAATTTAAAGCATATCTCTCTCAATGTGATGATAAAGTGCCGAGGCGATTTCCATACATGATGTTTCAACGATACCGACTCCAAGTCAGAAGTCACCCGAGAGGACGGGTTGCTGGCAGGACGTCTCCGTAGGACATCTTGGGCAGTTCTTTTTTGTGACGGAAAGCAAAAACTCCGGTTGGCTGGGCACGGTCGGCCGATTCGGGCTTCATTTATCCTTCTGCCCAGATTGGGAGGGTGTAAATAACGTCACGATTAGCCATCAGCTCGACTTGATCTTGGTTTATCTTGTCCATTTCTCCAATATCTACTACAATCTGTAATTTAAGAGAAGCGCACGTTTTCCCGGTTGGCTACAATCTCACGCGCCATACTTACTCTACATCTTCAACATGCCGATCCGCAATCCATTTGCGAAGCGCTCCGACGTTCAGACAGGTCTTGCGCCATACGAAGAGGGCATTCGGCCACTTTCGCAAAATGGCACACGCCCAGTCTTTGAGAAAGTCGATACGACGGGTTCCAAAGCTTCATCTGCCATGAGCATCAAGAGTGGACAGGAACCCGTTGAGTACAAAATGTCCGGTATGAGCCGGCCATTTCAGATGGAGCGCAAAGTGTGGAATGGGGACATCTGGCTAATCGGGTCGTTGAATAACAGTTGTCAATGACAGCGGCGTCTATCTACCTGTAGGTGTCCCTGGCCAATCCCTTTGCGACAATGCTCATATCTTTTAGCCTTCCCCGCCAGAGAAGAAAGGCTTTTGGCCGAAACGATCGCATCCTTCTGTATCTTCGATCAGTACTCGTAATAGTGAAGATATTGAACCTTTCTCCATCTCTCGAGAGTCATTTGATTCTTACAGGAGGTCTTTTGTAAGCCTTTTAACGATTGCCACGCCACCAATATTCTGATCACTCTTCAGGATATCTCCGCAAAATCACCAGTCATTGGACATGACCTTGGCCGGCAAAGCCTTGACTCGGCAAGATTACCTCGACTTCCCAGATCCGCAATGAATGAGCGCCGATTCGAGAGACAGCCACCAACGGCAGAGGAAGGCTTCGAAGATGTTGGACTGAACGACGAACAAGCCAAGCAGACGAAGAAGAAGGGGTTTTTCGCGAAATTCGGAGAACATAATGCAGAAGCATCAACTCAGTCGTCTACTACCTCGAGATTTCATATCGGAGGAAGGAAGAGGGCCCAAAGTGGTGTGGGAGAGGAGCTTGGTAATATACCCAGGCCGGACACACCAGGAACCAACGAAGTGAAAGAGGTTCATTAGATTGATGCTGGTCGTTATGCAGAATATATTGTAATGTATAGGGTTTGAGGCGTTCTTAAGTTATGTTACTACTTGGCTATAGATGATTGTTAAAACAGTTCACTGTAAAGTAAACTGAACGACACATTATGGAGGATCTGACATCCATTCAATGAGAGGTTGTAGAAGCCCTTGATGACATTAGTGGCTGATCTGATGATCGATTGACGTCCTTGCCTGGTAATCCACATTTCCATGATAAGGAATACCCAGAGCTGTATATATGTAACCTGATACTTTCCCATGAGAACACCGTAATAAGAATTGCACTACTCCACCACCGATTTGTTAACACGAGCTTCATGCAGGGCACCACCACGGCACTGATGTAAAAGAGGAGGGGTTCTCCCACAGGCACACAGCTTACAGGGTACCCCGGCCAATCAATCGTCATCATCATCCAGCCCACTTCCCGAGAAAATAAATTTCCCCAAAAGTCTCAGCCTCGTCAAACAAAACAGAAAAGTTCACATTATACAATGGCCAAGAGCAAACCCAGCAACAAGAAAGCTAACAAAGAGAAGAAGGCAACACTCAAAAAGACATCAGGAACTACCTCGAAAGCCAAAATGTCTGTCTCTCCCGATATACTGCTCGCAGAAGCCGCTTTCGAATTACAGAAAGGCAATATCGAGGAGTCTGTAAAGCCAGCTTTGAAGGCACTGGCTTTGCTCGATACAGATTCTCAAGAAGCACTTCTAGCGCTGAACTTGCTGGGCGAGATTCACGTCGAATTGGGCGACATCGACTCTGCGCGACAATACTTTTTACAGGCTGCTACGATTGATGAGGATGGTTCTATTCCAGAAGAGCTGGGAGGCGGCGCAGAAAAATTTCTATGGCTGGCACAATTGAACGAAGAGGGTGGCCAGGAGAGTGTTGACTGGTTTGAAAAAGGAGCCATGAGTCTACGATTACAGATCGAAGCTCTACTCGATAGCGGGAAGCTGAGCGCGGAAGGCGAAGCAGCGATGACAGAGAAGACGAGAAAATTGGCCGTGGCACTTTGTGGAGTGGTGGAAGTCTACATGACGGATCTGAGTTGGGAGGAGGATGCAGAACAGAAGTGCGAGTCGCTGGTAACGGAGGCTACGATGGTTGCGCCGCAATTCGCAGAACCGTGGCAGACGCTGGCCAATGTTAGGATATCTCAGCAACGGCTGGAGGATGCGCAAGCGGCATTGAAGAGGAGTCTGGATTTGTGGAAGGATTTACCTCCCGAGAACCCGATTGTGCCAGAATTTCCAGCACGCGTCAGTCTGGCTAGGTTGCTCATGGAGGCAGATCTCGATGTTGAGGCTATCGAAGTTCTAGAACGTCTAGTAGGCGAGGATGACAGTAGTGTGGAGGTTTGGTACTTGGGCGGATGGGGCCTGTATATCATGGGGGAGAAGCAGAAAAACGGAGAGGTCAAGACGGAGAACGGAGATGGAGATAGTTGGAGAGTTTCGTGGATATCGTCTCGTCAATGGCTTGATCACAGTCTTCGATTGTTCAAGCAACAAAATTACGAAGATGAGAGGCTGGGCGAGCATGCTAAAGAGCTATTGGCTTCTATCAATGCCGAGCTTGGTGGAGTGGCTGCGGCAGAGGAGGAGGATGGCTCGGTTGATGGTAGTGATGAGGACGATGAAGATGAAGAGATGGGTGGAGCATAAGTAACATCCGGCTTCCAAAATGGTCTCGAGTTTTAGGTTGTTATGGCGTTATGGTCATCAAAAGCTGGCTCGACCTTTGAGGTCATACTTCCATGTTTCATGGTAGAGGCATGTTTCGAAAGATCCAGCTTGTTATATTTCTACAATCATAAACAAACGAATCACAACGTCATCCTTCAAATCACTCCCACCCAAAACGCCAGCAATGCAACTCCACCCTTCCAAGCCCGCCATGTTATTTACGCTTTTGACCAATTCATCGATTCTTTTAGGCTTCGACCTTAAGCTTCTCTACCGCAGGCAGGTTGTCCTCGTCTTCATCATCATCATCATCATCCTCAATCTTCCCCGCGAGACCTTTCTCCCAGAGTTGCCTCCCGGTTAATTGCACCACCGCATCCCTCCCTCTATTCTTCTTCTTCTCAGCCGCCTCATCAGCCTCCTCTTCCCTAAGTCTCTGCTCCTCCATCTCCTTCCTAAAATCCTTCCTCCAGCTCGTAAAAGTTTCTGGCGTAACAGGCGTACCGTGGAACTTCTTGTTCTCCTCCTGCTCCAAAATCATTAGTTTCTCTTCGTGTACTGCGCGAGCAGCAGCTTGTCGTTCGGCCACCAGCTGCTCCGCATTGTCTTTGAGGGTCGAGTAAATGGTGAAGATCATAGCCATGCCCATATTCTCCTCAATCGTCTCTTTCAGCCCGTCGAGTAGGATGTCTTTGTCTGATGCGACGTTGAAGTAGGTATGTGTTGGCGCATTTTGAGGTGTGAGCAGATCCAGCACGGGAGGTTCTTCGGGGTAGTCTTCTGGATATTTAACTTGCAGAGTCACGGTTGGGGGCTCCGAATCGTCGTCATCATCGTTCGTTATGTCAAGGAGAACTGATATGCGGAATTCTGTTTCTGAGATGTCTGGGGAACGGTCAGTAAATTGCTGTTTACCTCTTCGCGGGGTACTTTGCGTGGAACTTGGTATCAGAAATTGCGTGGACGCACCTTGTATTTCTTCTGGGAAGATACTATCGAGGACTTCTCTTTCTTCTTTCTGTTCTTCTCTTCCCATCTTGAGTGATTACTTTTATCAATTTATCAAGTTGTTTGGCAACAGCATGGCTGCTTATTTGGTGGGGTAGTCCCCGATAGGCCTAGCGCCTCAAGAAAAAAGTTCGAGTTCCCATGAACTTTTTAATCGCTACGATACCCATCAGAACATGTTTGCGTACAAATTCACAATGCCTTCAGCAACCACCACCCAGACCAGCTCAGGTGGCACGAAGAGAAAGTCGGCTCCAATCAAGAATGAACATGTCAAAGAAAGCAAGAAGCCGAAAATCGCTGCATCGGTCAAGTCTTCGCTCAAGAAGGGAAGAGCTCCAGTGAAAGTCGAAGTTTCGAGTGATGAGGACGCCGATGACTCGGACTCGGACTCGGACGGAGGAGCTCCCGTTGAACATAGACCGAACAAAGGAAATTTGGACGACGACGATGAGGAAATGCTTGATGAGGAGGATCTTCCGAAAGCTGCAGACGGATTGCACCCTGAGAGAGCTAAAGCTGTTGTAACGAATAGTGAGTAGTGCTTCTAGCCTTCACTCCATCTCCTTAACACCCGCGTAGGCCAGTCGTCTAGGGAGGCCCATGCGAAGCAGAAAGCCCTCGCACAAGAACGGAAGGCAGCGAAGCCGCTGGCCGACGAATTGGCGCGGACGAAAAAGATATGGGAACGGCTGCGACGGAAGTCCCATGTTCCAATTGAGGAGAGGAGACGATTGGTTGGAGAATTATTCGAGATTATCACTGGCAAGATCAAGGACTACGTTCTCAAGCACGACAGTGTTAGGGTTGTCCAGACCGCCATCAAATACGCCAACCCAGGGCAGAGGAAGTTGATTGCCAGTGAGCTTGCAGGGTCTTACCGCCAACTCGCAGAGAGCAGATATGCCAAATTCTTGATTGGGAAATTGTTAGTCCAGAATGACGACGAGATCCGAGATATCATCGTACCGGAATTCTTTGGCCATGTTCGGAGACTTATCAAGCACCCGGAAGCTTCTTGGATTCTTGACGACGTTTATCGTGGAGTCGCGACTCGACACCAGAAGGCTACCATCCTCCGAGAGTGGTATGGTGCCGAATTTGCGCTGTTCCAGAAGGACAAGTCTGAGAAGCCTACAGGAGATCTTGCCGATATTCTGGCTGAAGAACCTGGGAAGCGTGCTCCGATCATGCGATCCCTACAGGAACTTATTAACCAGCTCATTCAGAAGAAGATGACCGGTTTCACACTCCTTCACGATGCTATGCTCCAGTATTTCCTCAATGCCAAGCAAGGAACCGAGGAGGTTACTGAATATCTAGAGATCATTAAGGGTGATGAGGAAGGAGACTTACTCAAGAACTTGGCTTTCACAAGATCTGGATCGAGAGTTGTTAGTTTGGCTTTGGCTTACGGAACAGCGAAAGACCGAAAACAGATTCTCAAGACATACAAGGACACCCTCCAGATGATGGCTGCGGATGTAAATGCTCACATCGTCATTTTGACTGCTTACGAAGTTATTGACGACACAGTCTTGACCGCTAAGTCCATATTCCCTGAGCTGTTAAGTAAAGACCATGAAAAACAAGCAGAGAACATTGTGTTTTCTGCAAACGATGCGAACGCCCGCACAACCCTCCTACATCCCTTTATGGGCCGATCTAAAGCTTTGTTTCCAGCTAGTCCCTCGATGGACCTTGAAATTCTCGCCGAAATCGACAATATCAGAGTAACGACCAGTAAAAAAGACCCCGAGATCAGACGGAGCGAACTAAGCAAGGCTCTATCTCCAACGCTTGTAAAGGCTATCTCAACAGCTGCTTCAGATTTGGTCTCCACGAGTTTTGGATGTCAATTTATCACTGAAGTGCTCTTTGCCGCTGAAGGAGACAAGACAGCAGCTCTCGAGGCAGTAGCAATGACTGCTGCTGGAGACCCAACATACATCCAACCTCCGGTTATGGAAGATTCAGACCAAACAGAACCTCCCTCACATCTTGCCAGCACGGCATACGGAGGAAAGATGCTCAAGAACCTCATTGCAGGCGGCCGGTTTGACCCCAAGACGAAATCTATTGTTCCTGTTGAGCCCGCTCTCAACTTTGCCGACATCCTTTACCCATATATCAAGGATTCCGTCCTCGAATGGGCGACAGGATCTAGTTCATTCACCATTCTCGCTCTTTTAGAATCACCTACTTTTTCGCAAAAGGACGAAGTATTACAAATTCTCAGGAACCTCAAGAAGCAGTTACAAAAAGCAGCAAAGGACGAGACAGCGGAGCAGAAGTCAAGGAGAGAAGTCGCGGAAATTGAAAAGAGTGCTATGGATGTTAAGGGAAAGACCAAGAAGTCGAAACCTGTCAAGGAGAGGGCAGTGGGCAATAGGGGATCGGCACTATTGTTAGAGATGATTTGATCTGGATTTTGTAGACGACTGAGATGTTTGTACATTCCATCTGAATATCTGTCTGTAATGATACCCTTGATCGCTGTTTTCATTTGTTTTTGGTCATTGGTCTGTCCTATTCCTTCTTGTTTGAGGGTTGCTCAATTTGCTATAGGGTGGGTTTGCTTAGTAGCAATCCGCTTCCTTTATAGGATACATTTCTGATTCATTCCTGTTTCTCCCATTCCCCAAATCCCAACCGACATAAGTGGCTATGATTCGCCGCAAAAATCCCCTCTCTGCTATGAGTGTCAGCTCTCGAAGCCCTAACTCAATCCAACAATGCTCTTACATCATGGCAGCTCGCTATCACCAGCTTCCCGTTCGTCTCAGGAAAGACGAAGGTGGAGGAGGCGATGATCCTCCCCTCGCGCGATTCAACATGTTGGTGTAAGAACCGGAAACGGTATTTTCAGGAATGGTAAACTCTACAGGCATTTCGAACATGGGGATTGTCTTGAAGCCTAGATCGCGAGATAGTGCGCGAGTGTGTTTGCGGTAAGAAGGGCGTGGAGGGGTAGTGGTTGCAACCACAGCGGTCATGATGGTGTCAGGCTGCATCTTGATTGTGGTCATGGTTGGTGAAGTGAAAGTTCTATTGTAAAGAGCGGTTCTGTATTTTAGACGATCCGGACGAGAGCTTTGGGTAAATTGGTGGTGGGGAGCGACTGGTCAGTCAATGAATGAATTAGAGCCGGTAGGCAGGAATATTAACGAGAGTAATTGATGGATAAATGACCGACCGACCAGCGGACTGAAAAGAATGTACAAAAAACAGGGAACGAGAAAAACAGATCAACAAATTGTCTCCAAAGAGTGAGAGAAGTAGGTAAAGAAAAACTTCAAACTAGTTGGTGAAAGGAAGCACCCGTTATAAACAAGACATGCGAGAAAAGAATTGAGAATTGATCGGGTATATGCAGCCGAGTCGCAACCAGGGGTTCTTAGGATGAAACAGGGAGATCGGACTGTCAATTTTATCTGATGTTGGCGAAAGCTGCGGCTTGGAATGAAGCTGAAACCGGCGAGTGTGGCTGCGTGTTTGATGCGCGGTCTGAATTTGGTGGGCACGGGCGGCACATCAATAGGTGATCTTGCAGAAGTTTTGACTTGTGGCATGTCACGGATGACAGATTCTCTTGGGGACTTGGTTTGATACGGTTTCTTTTCTACAAGCTTCAAACAGTTTTCCATTCCTTTCAATACTGGTTGTGGCGGGTATTGCAATTCTGAAATCTTGCTAAATTAGATCTTAGGACTTTGCTGCTAGGGAGGCCTTCAGTGCCCCAACAACGGTGAAACAGATCAAGGGCGAGATCGCATATGACAGTGTGATAAACTTCGCAATGGCGTGTTTGTCATCTTCACTTCCACCACTGACATCCGCAAGCGCAGTAAGTTTTGTAGCTGAAGGACCGGTTGGCAAGAGCATCAAAACGAACCACAAAATCGGATCATCATCCAAAAGGTTCGTCTTAGATGCCAGGAGGTATATCGTACCAATGCTTATGCTATAGTATGCTCGTTAGCATAATTCTTCTAGGGAGACGATCAGGCGAGAGAGACTTACACCGGCCAGAGGATGAACCTAATAAAGAAGATTGAGAGCACTGGGACCAGCTTCATCTTCCCTACATCCTTTCCTTCTTTCATTTTCAAAAGACTGGCGCTAAGCTTTGCTCCTACGACAACAAGTTGCAGTGCTGGGAACCTGAGCAACGGGAATTAGCAGCTGCTAAATGGAACCTTTGCGGGAATAGAAAAGATGGTTGTCAAAAGATGTCTCAAAAGATATCACGAGATATCGAAAGGAGGAGAGATTGGGCTCCCCAAATTTTACTCACAGTTCACCAATCTTCTTCACGGACGACGTTAACCATGCCTTGAAGATACCTCCTTCCATTGGTTCGCTGAAGAAAGCTTTATGAAAAGGAGGAACGAGGCCGAGGATTGCACCGATGACAGCACCGATCAAAGGCGCGTTAAAGAAACTGCTGACGAAGTGAAGATGATTACGCAAAGCGGCTGGAAGACGAGACCAATATTTCTCGAAAGTGTCAGCCAATACTCCACCGAGCTCGGCGCCAGGATCTGCTATTCTATCGGGCAGAAGAGTCGTCGTCTCAGTTGCGTGCTCTTCCTGCTCCTCTGCTGTCCGGCCAGACTCGTTGGTGGGATTCTCGTGCTCGTCCTCGCTCTCGGATCCGTTTTCCTGCTCTTCCTGCGCTTTCTTGTCCTCGTAGCTGTCTGGCGTCTCTTCATCGTCCAGCAGCCTGGGACCGACTGCGAAGGTCAAACTGTTCCCTACTACGGCGGCGACGAGAAAATAAGACTTGGCTCGCTTCATCGCCTCTTCAGCGGTGTCTCCTTTTCCCATGGTGAGATCTTTCAGGATTCCAGATGTCTGGAGTGACTGAAGCAGGAGAAGTGGGAGAGCAGTGGTGTTGTTGAAGCATATGGCGGGAATTGTCCATGCTGGGAATTTGAACATCCTTTTTAGTACCCATCCCAGGGCCATTGAGGCCAAAGTGTAAAAAAGAGCCCATACTGAGTTTGATCGGTCAGCTCGAAAGTTCTCTCAGACTGATAGGGGAAAGTACTAACTTAAGACTGGAATATATCTGTAAGCCGTTTTGGCTTGAAGCTCATCACCAAGATTGGCGATCATCAAAGCAGGAAGAAACAAGCGGACGCACAGCTTATTAATATCCCTTGCTGAAGCAGACTTGAGGAGATTGTATCTGGCTGCAACAGCACCATAGCCTATGGTCAATAAAACAGAAAGAGAAGCTTCCAACGCGCCCAAGAAACTTGCTACAACACTGTTCGACATTTTGAAAACAAGAGTAGAGAAAGCCAATGGAAGAACGAAATAGGAAAGAGCCGTGGGAAGGAAGGCATGATCAGTAATATATGGGATCTTGAAAGTCTTGGATCGCGAGCCAAACAGGGCACTTGATGTCTTAGCATTCTTTGCAATCCACTCACTTTAGTATGGCGAACGACGACGTGAAACTACTTGAACGTCATGTCCTGTCATGTCTGCAAGAGCGGGATATAAAAGGGTCCAAAGGATGGGCTGGACGTTGCGGTCTGTAAGATTGTAATTTTGCAATGGTCTGCTGTTGCAAAGGAAACTGGGAAATAGCCAGGCCAAGTCTCTGGGCGCGGTGTGGCTGAGCTCTTGGGGTTTACGCGGTAGGAGAGCTTGGTCCGGATTAATTCCAGCGTGACAGCCGACAAGATCGATAACTCATCACTAAACTCGGTACCGTCACAGACAACGAATTTGGGGAACTTTGGAATGTGTCTCCTCTTTTCCAATTTCTGGGGAAATTGGCTGTATCTATCGCTTAGCCCAAGGGCGGCTTACTGCCGTCCCCACAAGCGGAAATTGTTGATTCCTCGAACATTCCCAGTTGCCGCTACAGCAACTTAAGCTTACCAAAATGTAATATGACTGCTAAAATTTTACGTGTAAGTACTAAACTTGATTGAGGGTAATCGAAGATAGATGGATTTACCTTTTTCTTTTCTCTCGAAAAGCTCCTACCACTATAGCTGAAACTCGCTAAGCGACGCTAGATTGTTGTTGTTTTCAATAGCAATCTTCGGGAGTTGTCAAAGAGATTCATAGTATTCGCATCTCGTATGGACCCTCGATTCTTTATTCATATACTGGAAGGTCAATGATATCAGGCTTTTTCTGGCTGGTCCCGAAGCATTTGTGATGCTTCTGGAAAAGCAGTTGTCTGTCCCTCGCCAATCTCGTTGGAAGCCAGTTCTATTTTGCCCACGAGGAAAGGGAAGCATATCTTTTGTGAAATATGTGCTCCGTCTTGAAGTACAGATGAGATGCCCAAACAGACTTAATGGCGGCGGTCGAGTGACTAACTACAATACCACTTCCATCCATTCATCAGGTTAAACTAGAGGTATAGTCTCTCAGTAGTTTGTTTCCCGGTCTTTTTGGATGATTCTTTAATTCTAGATTGTTTTTTTGGCATTATGTAAAACTCCTTTGAATTTTTAGATTTTATTGCATCAAAATATCACTTCGTTGGAGATGAAATAGGCCTTACCTTAATTTTCGCGTATTCTCCAAGCTTTCTCTCGGAATGTGTAGCGATAACTGGCAATTAGATCAAATTGACGCTGACTTTTAGATCTACCAGAACGTACTATAAATATAGACATAATCACAGTCTCCAGACACGCACAATTATGAGATAACTTATGTCTACCACAAGTGATCTGCTTCGAATCTTGATCCCGGCAAGCCGGAAGCTAGCCCCCGCAGTTCGGTTACTACAAACAAGTTGACCCCACCTTAAACCTCACTCCCGGCGTCTCAATCACAACAACAAACCCCAAAGAAAGCTCATGTCATTACGTCTACAACAAGTCTCAAGCCATCTCCCAAACACAACGACCATGTTCCCAGGTTTCCAAGAATTCGACATCGCCGTCACCCTCACAGTCACCATCCACGGCATCAAAGCCGGGAATGGCCCCCCCCTCCTTCTCATCCACGGCTTCCCTCAAACCCACCACATCTGGCACAAGATAACGCCTTCCCTCACCAACTCATTCACCGTAATCGCGATCGATTTGCGCGGGTACGGGAAATCATCCAAGCCACCATCAACGATCTCAGATTCCCACAAAACGTACTCTAAATCCGTCATGGGAGAAGACTGTATTGCTGTGATGTTGAAGCTCGGCTATAAGAAGTTTAGCATCTTGTCGCATGACCGCGGCGCTAGAGTCGCCCACAAACTATCGGTGGACCATCCGGAAGCTGTGGAGAAGCTTATGATGCTTGATATCGCGCCTACTCTCGCTATGTTTGAGCAGACGAATCAATTCTTCGCTACAGCTTATTGGCATTGGTTCTGGTTGATCCAACCGGCGCCGTTTCCTGAGAAGCTAATGATGGGGGATCCAGAGCTTTTTAAGGGAAAGTTTTTTGGTGGTGGGCATGCGTGCAGCGGGAGCTGGAGCTATATCGAAGAGCAGGCTATGAGCGAGTACATGGGCATGTTCAAGGATGAGGCTTGCGTACATGCCATGTGCGAGGATTATAGAGCTGCAGCTACGATTGATCTTGATGAGGCGAGGAAGGATCGGGATGAGGGGAAAAAGATTAAGTGCCCGGTGAGGGTGCTTTGGGGGAGCAAGGGTGTTATCGAGAAGAGTTTCGATTGTTTGAAGGAATGGAGAAGTGTTTCTGATGGGGAGGTATCGGGAGAAAGCGTTCCTTCTGGGCATTACATTGCAGAAGAAGTCCCGGAGATTCTGTTGAAGCACGTCAGGGAGTTCTTCAGCTGAGCAGAGCGTTGAGATGAATACACAGAGTTTATTGCCTATCAAGTAATGCCTAACCATCTTGATGATCCATCACAGAACTAGTGTACCACCAGCCCAGTACGTCTTAACCCAGTTCATCCCAGCCGATTCTACCACAGACGTTGTTGCCATCAATTATCTCCTAACCGATTCAAGGTCCGGTGCAGACGGGTCCGTCACCATTCTGTTTCGCAGAGTTAGCCACACTGAACTTCCCCTTGCAATATACAAAGAAGGGGAGACTTACGGCTGAAGGAGCGCAACAAGCAGGCACCTTTCCCTTCTTACCGCAGTACTTCTTGAACTTTTTGACGTTGCGGGGCTTCTTGGAAGCTGTGGTATCGTCAGTGAATGGTTCCGCCTGTTAGGGATTGACAAGGATGAAAGCTTACGAGATTCGCATTCAAGGTTGGCAACCCCGAAGTCATTGACGGAGCAGCATTGGGCAGTGCTAATCTTGTTGCAGACCTTGTCTCTTCGAGTCTCGAGGTCGAAAGGGTTAGCAAAGGCAGTGGCGGCGAGGTAAGCAACGGTGAGGACGGAGATTGTTGAGAAACGCATCTTGAATGTGTGGTGTTTGAAGTGTTGGATGATGTGAAGAAGTTGAAGATGAAGAGTTGATGATAAAGTTGTTGGTTGATGGAGTACTTGTTGATGATGAAGTGAAGTTGATGATGAAGAAGTTGATGGTTGGAAAAGAGAAAAGGGTTGGGAGTTCCTCGTTATATAGATGGTATTGGGTGCTAGGTAGGTAGCGATTGCCAGCTGGTGGCCGTCATGCTGGAGGCATTTGGCAAGAGCGATCGCGATCGAAATGGAAATTACCTTGTGAATTTTGATCATAGGAGGAAAGCGTGAGAAGTTTCTATTGTATTGTAGATGGCCACAGGAAAGAGCTCCGCTGTTTACAAGTCGCAACACTAAAGGGTTATTCTTTCCATTTGCGGTTTTGAGGCTCACACTAACAATTTGGTACCCGCCATGGCGAGGACTGGCGGTTGGAACTAATGGGTTAGTACAGGGCCTCTATCTCTAATCGGGTTCCTCGCCTACTCGGGCGTGGAGAGCTACCGAATTGCTTGTTTTCAATATGAGTCAGGCGCGGAGGCGACCTCCGATGTCAACAAACCTTCTCTTGATAGTGTAACGTGTGTAAATGCTATGTTAAACGAAGGACTGCAACTATAATACTGGGATGCTCAATATCGACAATGAGCATCCGTCTGTAGTCAGAGCTGGACTCGTGTAAATACTGATGTTCGCGGACCGGCCCGTGAACCTAATACGCTCTCACCTTCGAGCAAGAAAAAAGTCGGTACTACATCAGAATCACTTCACCTCAGCATCATCGAAGCGAAACCAATCTGAGCCCCCCGCATATGCCAAAATAAAGTCAATGATAGTATTCAAATTAAATTCCTACTTGGTGGCGTAGTGGTAGTCGACCGCGAAGTCGTTAAACTACTTTGTGGCATGAAGCCGGTCTCAGTTATCAGAAAGAGCTTTGGAAAGAAAGACAGAAAAATTAAAGTATATAGTTATGTGTAAGGCAGTAAGCCGGTGGCTTAGCAAAAGAGACTTGGACAGAAAGACAGAAAGACAGAAAGACAGAAAGACAGAAAGACAGAAAGACATCTTCAAATAATCCGAAAGGGTTTTCTATGGAACACGAAAGTGTTCCGGAGTTTTTGTTATTCTTTTCTTTTGTATTTCGCTCAGCTTTTCCTTTCTAAATTCTTTAAAATATATGAAAAGAGAAGTGTCCATTCGCTAATGATCGTGACATTTCGAGATAAATCTTAAAATCACAATACATCCAGTGCTCTGGAACAGATACATCACAACTAAGTAGAGCCCAAAGCGACGTCGCCATTACTGCCAAAGAAACTATAAGAATTACCTTGACCATTAGTATTCATCGTACTATTCAAGATCGCACATGTATATATGATCGCATAAAAGCTGAAAGAGGAAGATCAATATGCTAATGTTTTGATTCGCATGTTCGTTATTGAGTTTCGACGGATGATTTCTATTTCTACGCGAGGCGGCGGATACCCCAGACGCCCCACTATAAGGGAGCTCTGACCTTCATCTCATCCATCTCACATCATCAATATAAGAACATGGTCATGACGTACTTGAGATAACACGGTAGCTTGGGCTTCTGCACTCCACATCGCTCGTAGCTCGAATCGTCCCTGAAGGTAGGTCAACTAAGGGTCCTCTTTCTTATTTGGTAACGAACAGACACTTCCCTTTTCAAGTTTCAGTCTTCTCAACTCCACCACTTCAATTCTCCACAACACTCACAATGCCTATTCTTCGTCCATACGCAACACTCTCGAGCTTCACTCGCCGAGCTGCTCCACGGCCACTTCGCCAGCCATCTGCAGCTCGACCAATCTCCTCATCATGTGCACGCTTCGCCGCTCAAGGCTACGGAGACGGAAAGGGTGATCCTAGGGGAGAGAATCCCCAAGATCAGGGTGCTTCGAACGACATCAAGCACAACGCAGAACACCCCGGCCCAGCACCACCCAGCGAGGGTCAAGGAACTGGAGCTGGACCTACGAAGGGTGGCTCAGGCGGTGGTAAGTCACCAGCGGATGCTTCTGCACAATCAGGAGGATCAAGGAGCAAGGAGGCAAAAGAGACAGGTTCCAGCCCAACTGGAGGAGAGATCGGAGGAAGGAGTGGAGGTAAGAGCAGCAGTCCCGAAGAGAAGAGCAAGAATGGTGCTGCACCGAAACTTGCGGGAGATGATGTTCCTGGCTCCGACAACTCTAAGGAGAAGCAAGCGGAAGTCGAGCAGCACGTACGTCTTGCAAACTCGGTTGATTTCTACCCACGCTTTACTTTTGTCGTTCTATGCTCTTGATAAGATGCTGATGATGTATCTGCTTGCAGAATAAGGAGTTCGAGCAAGGTCACGACCGAGCGCCTCCAGCAGCAGAGGACAAGGTTGACAAAAAGTTCTGGAAGGGTGAGGTTTTAACCTCACATCATCCAGGATCTGTACTAATGATACCCAGGCAAAGGAGGAACCGTCGAGAATGAATAGGCATAGCGTGAGGGGGATGACAGTCGTTGCTTTTGTAATATATGTGCCTTTTCTGGTTGCTGAGCTTCTTCCCTTGACCAGTATGCGAATTGAAGCTATTTTCTCGCACATCAAGTTTGCAAATCTCAAGTACCAAGGAATGATTAAAAGCTGGTTCGTGAATCACAGTAGACCGAGCACATTGTGAATATTGAGCACGCCTGCCAGTTATCTGACGTTTCCCAAAATAACCATATCAACACCTCCGGCTCCAGCTTCAGCCACATGTCATACTAAGTAAGTATTCACGATTGAGGTCCGTGCATTCCAATAAGCGGCTCCAATACAGGGGTGTTGCCCGTATTGCAGGGAAGCTTCTTTATATGACATCACATGTTGACGGGTGGGGGAACAGGGAGCTTGGAGCAGCTTGATTGGATTGGATGCCAAAGTCAACAAGTGCATGCTTTAGAGTAGCTAGCTCCTGCAGATCATCGAGTGAAAGCCAATCTCTATTTGGGTTCGCCTGATGATTTGCTCCAGGGAGGAGGAAAAAGCACATGTAAAAAAGGCAGCAGTGAGAAAGGCAAGGCAAGGCAAGGCAAGGCAGGCAGGCAGGCAGGATCGAAACTGGGTTGAGGGACGGAACGAACTGCAAGCAGCAACACAAAGAAGGAGCGAACCTCGAAACGCGTTACGTCACTCACTGCCTGCCATTCTGTGAGGTAGGTAGGCAGGCAGGTAGGCAGGTAGGTCCCTCCCTCCCTTAGCGAACGAACGACATCGCTTTTCACCTCAAGCCCACCAACCACCACACCACACCACACCACACCACACCACACCACACCACACCACACCACACCACATCAACAACGCTTGCCTGCCTTCTCTGCCCTTCCCTTCCATTCTCTTTTTTCTCTCCCATCATCATCGATCGCAATTCTGTCAATCATCAATTTCTTGACAGAACCACTGCACCGATAGATAATATTAAAACCACACAACCGCACGCACATACAACGGAAGTCTTCAATCATCATGAAGTTCTTCTCCCAGCTCCTCGTTTTGGGTCTGGCTGCGGATGCAACTGTTGCTAGCAGCTGGTTCAGCAAATCTGGTACGTTCGTTTATTCCCCCTCAAGCAGCGTGTTTCGGTGTATGATCCTCTCCCAACACGATCTGAAGGCTTCAACAAGCTGGCTAGAGCTAGCTCTACGGAGGGTCAATCTCGTGATTGAAGGCTCTCCCTCCAAGAAATTGTTGATGGTGTTTTATCCACGTCATTTCTCACGTCACACAAGCTTCACTTAAACCATAATTTGCTAATGACTTCTGCCAACAGTCTACAACAAATGGCACGAGACCGAGCTCGAGAGATGGCTGTCCGATAACAGCGTTCCATACCCAACCCCACATGATCGTGCCCAGCTCGAGACTTTGATTAAGGACAACTGGCAAACCAAGATCTCTCAGCCTTACAGTGACTGGGACTCCGCTCAGCTTAGCGCCTACTTGAAGCAGAAGGGTATTGAGACCAAGGACGCCGCCGCTGATAACACCGAGGGTCTTGTCGCTCAGGTCAAGAAGTACTGGTACGAGACTGAGGACAAGGCTGAGGATGCTTGGTCGAGTGTTCGGGATTGGATCTTTGACAGGTATGCCTCTTTTCCCGAATCCTATCACGAGTGAATGCTGATGCTCCGCAGCTGGACCGAGTCACAACTGAAGGCCTTCGCCGACAAACATGGCATCCCAGTCCCTCAACCCCGCGCCAGAGATACCCTTCTCCAAAAGGTTCGCTCTGGCTACGAGTCTGCCGCCGAAAAGGCTGGTGAGACTGCCGCCTATCCTGGTAACTGGATCTACCAATCTTGGTCTGAGTCTGGTAAGCACTTCTCTAAAGGTTCCAATTGAATAGCACTAACACAATCCAGATCTCAAGGAGTGGCTTGATGTCCATGGTATCCCAGCTCCTCAGCCAACCACCCGTGACAAGTTGATCGCCAGTGTTCGCCGAAACGCTCGTGTTGCAAGCTTGAAGGCCGCTGATCTCTCTGCCTCCGCTTCCAAGTCTGCTGCCGCTGCTTCTCAGACCTTGAGCGACCAGCTTCTTGACTCCTGGTCCGACTCTCGTAAGTTTTTACTACCCAGCTAAGCTAAGATGTACTAATTCGACATAGAAATCAAGGAGTGGGCCGACAAGAACGGTATCAAGGTTCCCCAAGGAAGCCGACGAAACGAGCTTCTCGCAATTGCCCGCAAGCACCGTGCTCAACTCACTGGAGACAATGTCGCAAACTCTGCAAAGAGTGCTGCAAGCCGTGCCAGTGATTCTGGAGCTTCTGCTTATGGAGCTGCTACCTCTGCTGCTGGAAACCAATACGCCAAGGCGACCGATGATGCGGCTTTGAAGGCTGACGATTTGTTCAACAAGGCTTCCGCGACCTGGAGCGAGGTAAGAAATAATATCGTTCTCTTGCTAAAAGTAGTGCTAATTTTGACAGTCTCGCCTCAAGGCTTACCTCGATGCCCGTGGTGTTCCCGTCCCACAAGGTGGTAAGAAGGACGAGCTCCTTGCTGCTGTTCGTTTGAACAGACACAAGGCTGCTACCGGCTGGTCTGCTTGGACTTTCGACACCTGGACTGTCGACAACCTCAAGAAATACCTCGCTGCATCTGGAGACAAGGCTGCAAAGAAGGCCGGTGAGCAAGCCGATGCCACTCGTGAGCAGCTGATTTCCGCTGCCCAAGAGGCCTACACCACTGCCTCAAAGAGTGGTGGTGTTGGTTACGCTTCTGTTACTTCGTACCTTGCCAAGCAGACCGACTCTGCGAAGGAGTCCGTCTTTGATACCTGGTCTGAGTCTGAGCTCAAGAACTACTTGGACTCTTACGGTTTTGACGTTCCTCAAGGTTCCACCAAGAACCAACTGCAAGCTTATGCCCGCAACTCGAGAAACTACTTCCAATATGGCACAACCACCCCACAGGGAACTCTCTGGGCCAAGCTCGGCAACACCTTTGAATACATCTCAAACCAGTTGAGCTTTGGTGCCGCTTCAGGACGTAAGTATGCCGAGGAGCAGGCCGAGAAGGCTGCCCACCTCGCCAAGGAGCAAGCATTTGTTGCCAGCAACCGTGTTGGTGAAGCTGCTCAACGTGCTACTGATCGCGTCAAGGAGGAGTTGTGATCTGTTCGATGGAAAGAAAATGGACGGAGACCAGGAATTTGATGAATGACGAATGACCGTGTATTACATCTTCTGAGCGTTTGCTTTCTTCGGTGGAGTCGTAAAGGAACCGGGTCTTTTTCATTCGCTTGGCAAGTTTCGTAATTTGGCCTGGAATTGAAAACGGACATTAATAAAATGATTTGACTTGTATTCGTGCGCTTTTGAATTGATCGTACGGAAATTCCATAGTGCATTGTAACGTAGTACGCAGTAGTCAATGGGATACAGCAGTAATTCACATAAGTATTAAATCCC
This sequence comes from Rhynchosporium graminicola, assembly GCA_900074885.1. Classification (NCBI taxonomy): domain Eukaryota; kingdom Fungi; phylum Ascomycota; class Leotiomycetes; order Helotiales; family Ploettnerulaceae; genus Rhynchosporium; species Rhynchosporium graminicola. The sequence goes on along the minus strand of FJUW01000004.1, from coordinate 1,091,739 downwards.
GTAGTTCAAACTAACTGGAAAGTTCTTCATTTTGAGCTGTTCAACAAATCAAGAGTAATCATAGTAAGAACAATTTCGTCGTTTCCAAGGGTATTCCGACGTGCCAGCGTTCCATTCGCAAGCGAGCCCTCGTTTCCCTCGGTGAAAGACGAATCCTGCTTTGATTATTAAGTGTTTCCGCAGCCAATGGCTCGTAGGGGGTTGAAATGATCGCCAACAACCCCAGACCCAGCCAGAGCGGTTCCTGATCGAGAAGTCTCCGAGCCGTCTTCTTAAACACGCCATTAGAGGGTTTTCGCACCTGGAGAATACTTTGGAAAAGACAGTTTCTGAACCTTATAATACTAAATTAGCGTAAGGGAGACTATACCAGATTTTGCAGGTAGCAGACTAGGGTTCCTTACTAGCCGTAAAGTATAATAAATAGCTTAATTTCCGTAATATCAGAATCTTATGCTATTACTAGAATTTGACTATAATAACTATAGAGAAAGAGACGATTCTAGCTATTGCTTTAGCTATATGGATTCGCAGAAGGAGACGTCGTTAGAGGAGGTTTTTATAGTAGTAGTAAGCTATAGTACTAAGATATCGAGTTCCGTATAAGTATAATCGCTATACGTTTAATCTAGATTCGTAGCCCGAGAGAAAAGTCCTTATAACCTTCTGATTCTCTACTCCTAAGTTATATTAGCTTTATACTCTCTTCTGTCTTAATCTTATCGACTTCCGAAATCGGTATACCTGCGAACCTATTATTAGCCTATATATTATATGCTCCCGATTAGCTTTCCCTAGTAGATAGTACTAGTACGTAGATACCTTTAGTAGATCTATAGCTTAGCTAAGCTTAATTTTCAATAATACTATACGCTTCTTTAGCTTATATTTCGCAGATCACTTTCGCTAGTATAAGAATCTCTACTGATATTTAAGAATCCGCAGGTATATAAGAGCTATTAAAGGTATTAATAATATTCAAGGAGTATAGGGCTTCGTAGATAGTACCTTCAAAGGCTATTATAGACCTAGAGATTAAGTTATATAGCGATCTATATACTCTAGACATAAACGCGCTCATAGACTAAATTAGCAAGCGATTATAACCTCGGATAGGATAGTATTATCTTTAATAAGCCCTTTCTATAGAGCTAAGAACGATTAGAGTATATAGAAGAAGTTAAGTTATTAAGAGAAGCTCTAAGAGCTATTTAAAAGTCGAGAGATATATTATATATACGGAGATCTAGCGTATAGTAGTACTTATAGTATTATCTATCCGTACTAATATCCGTATAGCTATCGCGCGCTTTCGCGCGCTTTCGCGCGCTTTCGCAGAAGGAGAAGAGCTTTAATAAGAGGTTATCGTTAGTAAGAATCGCAGTAGAGTAAGGGTTTAGGAAGATATAGCAAAATTAGATATATATAGTATTCTCTAAGGCGCTAAATACTAGAAAACAGCCAGTAGTAGCTCACTTTATAGTTACTATACTACTTGAGAATTATATAATATATTTGCGTAACCCTCGTAATCGATTTAGTATTAAGCTATTAAGTATTAAAGAGTATTTATATAATTAGAAGAGTAGTTAAAGAATATTAGTTATAAAGTTAAGGGTATATTATAAGGTTATTCCGTACTAAAGCTTCTATTATAACTTTCCTGTATTAATACTAATAACCTCTTAATACTCCTACTAATTCTATCTACTTTTATAGAGAGAGTATTAATATCTATACGAAGAGACGTATCAACTAGAGCTAGAGTAGTAGCTACTGAGTCTACTAAGCGCCTGATATACGATATAAGCAACTGATCTAGCTTATCTGCCCTATTACTAGTAATATTATCTTTCTCTTTAGAGCTATCTATTCTTACCTGTTTCCGAGGTCCTACTAAGCGACTAGATAATATAATAGATACTATAGATACTGAACGTAAGACTAGTCTATCGCTATCAGTCTTACTAGCGCTATTAAAAGGGTCGCTCTTATTACTAGAATTAAGGTCTTTAGCTCTCCTTTCCTTTCCTACTCTCTTCTTCCTTAAAGCTAATAAGAACTAATTATCTCTTCACTATCTAGTATTCTTACTATTAGCTTCTGCTTAACTAGCTGCTTTCTTATTATCTTCCTTCTTCGACTCTATAGCTTGAATTATAGCTATCTATTAATTAATCGCATACTTATACGAAGTCGGAGCTCTATCTTACTCTCTAGTCTTCTTAACTTAAAGCTAATCTGCTTATAAAGAAACCTAGCCTTTTATAACACGACCGAGAGTCTTATATTTAATACCTCTATATAGGTTTTTAAACGCTTTCTGTGACGACTGGTCAGGTTTGGAGGTCTCTCCCTATTAGTGGAAACACTTACTACTAAGCGAGATTACACGAGTAGAGTTTAGGGGCCCCTTTTTATATATATACTTCTATTCTCTCTCTACTTCTTTACTCCTTAGTTATAGATTCTCAAGTAATTCTTATTACTTTATATTTATAGTAATATAAGGTCTTATTACTCAGGTAGTTTTAAGACCTTTCTAGAGTAAGCGTTATATTATCTATAACTCTTTTACTTACGTCTAGGAAGATAGTAAATATCTACTTATATTATACCTCTATACTTAGAGCTACTAAACGCAAGAGACTACGCTATATAGAGAAGGCTTATACTAAGTATAAACTTGAAGAATAGTACCTAAACTAAAGTAACCTAAGTCCGATAAATCGACTACTAGTTCTCCGACTCCCTCTACTTCCTATTCTTCAGCGACTCGTAATACTCGCTATAACTTACCTCTCTCTATAGTATAGAGTACTCGCGACTACGCCTTTTCCGAGTTAAGCTCCCTAACTCTTATTATAATCAACGAACTTACTAAGTCGCTAAACCTCCCCGATAATACCCTTATATCAATAGTAACTATAAGTAACTTATAGGAAGACCGCGCTTACTAGCTATAAGAGGCAGAAAAGAAGCTCGCAAAGGAGAGATAATTAAACGCTAACTTATCTATAGAACTACGCTAGTTACGGGACGAGTTCCTAGAACTACGCTAGTTAACTACCTAGCGCTCTATTAAGTCTATATCGTTTAATAACGTTCAATCGCGTATAATACTACTACTATTAATTAAAGAAGATAACGCTACTCTTACGCCTAATAATCGTTATTAAGAATAATCTACCGGAGGAATATTATTAATATTATACGTTACGCGTATAGAGAAGATACTAAACTTTCTAAATAAGCTCTCTAATAGAATCGACTACTCTCTAAAACTCTAGGAAGTATAGATATATAATGCCCTCCGGCGCTACTCTAGCTACTTTATCGATAAAGATTACTATAAAGATTAGTTACTTAACTAAACAGAAAGAATAGTCAGAACTTACTTAGAACTCTTATTCTTAGAACTAGAATATAATAAAGAAGGCAGTATAATCGATTTACTCGATATAATTACTTAACTTATCTCCTTCTTATCTAATCTATATAACTAATAAATTATAAGAGCTAGCTACTCCGCGCTAAAGATAGATTATAAGTAGACCTTCTGAATATTCTACTACGAGTTTCGTACGCTAGCTCGTAAAGCTAAAGTAAATAATTAATCGACTCTGAAAATAGACTTATAAGAGAAGCTACCTATATAGCTACGGAAATAGCTCTTCTAATAGTACTAAACGTTAAGGACACTAGAAGAATACGTTAAGGCTATATAAGCTAAAGACTAAGGTTAATTTATTAAAAAGACTTACTATTCTAAGTCTTCGGCTAAGGCTAGCGCGACTCGGGAACGCCCTATAAATACCTCCTCCTAGCGCTATAGTACTAACTTCTCTTCTTATCCGTAAATTAGTCTTCTTACGCCCGAGAACACTAGTACAACTAGTAAATAAGCACTATACTCTATACGAAACGATACGCTTTATATATAATCGCTAGCTAATACTCCTCGTTACTTTACGCTTACTTTATACTTACGCTTATCGTTAGCTCGACTTAATACTCCGTATCGAATTAATATAATTAATACTAATAATAATATTAATAGCGAGCTAGAAGATAATAATAATAAAGAGATATACGATAACACTTAGGAGTATATTAAACTACTAGTAAAAGACTACGCCTAGGGAAAGACTCCTTCCTAGGTAGTATACGAGATATACGATATCTTAACCTTATGAAGCTTCTTAGTAGTTAATTATTTATTATACGTACTACTTTTATTAAGAATAGACTCTCGTATAAGCTACCTGCACTTCTCGATTCTGGAGCTAATAAATACTATTTTATTAATTATTCTTTTCTTAAATCCCTTTCCTTCTTCTTAAAACTTTCAATTCACTCTCTACTAAATGCAATTCCTATTAAAAGCTTTAATAGCGTTAATAGTAGTACTATTAGTTACTATACGATACTTAATTTAATAGTAGATCGTCGCGTTCAGGTATTTACCCCCTTTCTTATTACTACTCTCGGAAACTATAGTATTATACTCGGAAGGACCTNATTAATAAGCTTAAAGTTATCTATAGAGTCAGAGCTATTCCGGAGGTTACTTATAAGTAGTACTAAATCGATTTAGTCCTCGCGTAGTAGCTACTATAAACGCTAAGTTCTTTTAGCGTTATTCTAGTTATCTAATTTATCTATTCTGCGAGAGAGAGTATCAGCGAGTAGATTATACTTCTTAGGTCGATAAGTAATTATAAAGTTATAATCTGCGAGTAGCTTAGCTTATCAGGCTTATTATGCGTTTAGCTATTTAGAGGTTATAAAGTACTTAAGAGTTTTATAATTAGTAATAACGCGGACCTGATATAGTACGCCTACGAGCTCAGATCTTCAGTTACTAAAAGATTATATAATTACGAGTATTTCCTTATCGTAAATAGCGTAATTAAGCTCAGTAGGTAGTATAATCTTAGAGAAGTAAGCTACTAGGAACTAGTCTTCGTTATGCTATTGCGATAGTATACCTGCTATTACTCTATCACTAGCGTTTATTTCGATCATATAAGGTAAATATTACTAATAGTAGTAGAGGAGTAGTGCCGAAGTAAGAGCGTACTTTAGGTAATTAAAAGTATCTTTATACTCCCTAGCGAACTGAAATAATATATTATTTTTAGTAAGTTATATAAGAGGTTTTACGATAATTCCGTAGTCCTTAATAAATCGTTAGTAGAAGTTATAAAAGCCTAAGAACGATTATACGCCCTTAACTATAGTTAGGTAATTCCAAGATTATATAATATTAACCTTCTTAGGGTCTACCTCGATCCTAGAAGTAAAGATAATAAATCTAAGGTATTTAGTATAAGTAATATTAAATTCATACTTCTTAAGGTCAGCTTATAATCTAGCGTCTTATAATCGTTATAGCACCTTATATATATATAATTAATACTATAGTAAGTCGTTAGAGTAGATCAGAATATTATCTAGATATACTATATAGAAGTCGTCTAAGTAGTCGAATAAGACGTTATTCATATATCGC